>JAQIXB010001295.1:0-11265 GCA_034697405.1 Mesoplophora pulchra
TAAAAATTTTTAAAATATTTTAAAATATTAATCTTTTAGATTTTATATTCATATATTTTATTATATTAATATATTACTATGTTATTATGAATATAAATGAATGAATAAAATTATATATTATTTTATTATATTTGAATATTTCAATTATTTTATTGTAATGTAATTTGTTAATGTATACATTTACAAAGTAATTCTATTGTAACATATGAATATGTATTATATTAGTATATAATATAATATAATATAAACATACCGTATTTCCGCGCAAATAGCGGCATATCGGCATTGGGTTTGATATGGCGAAATAGGGTTTTGGTCACTGAATGTATAAAGTTAGGGATTATAAATATACGTCATAAAAACATTATTATTAATATTATTTATTATTTATTATAATTGTAAAATACCCGATTACGCCAATTATATGGTATTCATAACGGTATGTAAATTTCCCGATCTCTTATAACCCCATTATTTTATTATTTATTTAAAATATGCATATAATTTAATGTTTTTATTTTAAATTTAATTAACTGAATGCACAAAATGACATCCGCAAATGTTCAATTAAAATATGCATTTACTTTACTTACACCGTTATGTTGCATTATTCATTTTACACCGTATGCCGCTATTTTCGCGGAAATACGGTATTTATAATGTAAAATCAGATATACATGTATTTTATGAATTATCATCGTGTATGTGTGCATTTTAATTAAATTTTAAAAAATATAAAATTAAAAATAATTATATATATTAATATGCGTATTAAATAATTCTTTTCTTTTAAATCTCTCATTAAATATTAAATGATATATAATTTTTGTCATTCATTTTTAATATTTATGTAATGATACTGTTAATAATATTTATCAAAAAAATTACTTAATTCTTTAGATATTATATTCAATAGTAATATGTAATAGTAATGGGATCGCAAAACTATTGATTAATAAAATAATAGATCTAAAATTAAAAATATAATTTCGTAATTTTAGAATTTCATCATATATTATATAATATATTTTTAAAAAATAAATTATGTAAACATAATGTTTGAATATTTTAACAGAAATAAAATTAAAAAATGAATATATTATATTTACAATTAATGTCACTATAGTAATAGATAGTGATTGCTCGTTCCGGGAAAATAAAAATAATTTTCCGGAATTCCCTGAAATTCCCAATTGGGAAGCTTCCCAACTTTCCCGGAATTCCCTCTTAAGGCCATCACTAGTCATAGATGAAAAAATGAATATATTTCATTGTTATTTTGTAACTCAATACCGGTCCATGATCATTATTGCGAAATGATGTGAGCATATGTTATATAATATGTTATATAATATACGGATATACACAGTGATCCGAAATACGAAATATTAAATTGCCTATGAATGAAAAAGATTTTATACCTCAAATTATAAGAACTTTTACTAAAATTTATAAGAAATTTTACATATTTTTTTATTAAATAAATTGTTAATATATAAATGGCAAATGATTATTCAAATAAATAATAAATGCATGGTTTTTGTTGTATCACTCTGTATTCATATATGAATAACTGAAGTAAAAAAATGAGGATATAATACTAAAGTACACATGGCATTAGTATCACTATTTATATATATGTATACATTGAAACTTTTAGTTCTTCATGATCAAAGATGAGATTTTTGCGGAATTAAAACCGCATAAATTCAAACAAAATGTGGAATCAAAAAACTTAAATGCGCAGTTTTTTGTGGAATTTATGGTAAAATTCGAAAATATTACACATATTATATTGACATTTCATAATCCGCAAAATTTATAATGCATATTTATAGTCACTATTAATTGATTCATGCATATTATATCATTTCCTTACGATTCAATTACGATTTTTTAGATGCTGAATTCCGCAGTAATCCCATCTCTGATCATGACCGATGAACATTGATAAACTATGTACAAATAACATACATAATATATAAGAATTTAGCAAAAAAATTGTTTATTAAATTATACACTTTTATATATATGTAATTATTAAAGACGTAAAATGTGCTTAAAATGCCTTTTTTATTTTAAGAGATATCAAAGAAATAATTAAATATGTGTCCATATCTATGCAAAATATGACGTTTGACATAAAAAAATTCTTTTTTTTTGCTTTTTTTGTATCATTTTTCTTAAAATATTACTTTACTCCCCTCTTAGCTTTTTTCTAAATTTTTAAAAAATATGCCTTTTTTTGCTTTTTTTGTCATTTAAAATGATTTTTTTGGTCTAAAATATTGGCTTAAATTTATGTCTTTTGTAATTATATACAAATTTAATAGCATTATATAATTTTCACTAATTTTTGTTTTAATATTAATTATATTCAAATATTCATTTAATAATATTAAAATAAAAAATACAATTTATTTATGTTCTTTTATTATGGTTTAATCGTAAATTTTGTAATTATATACAGTCGAACCTCCCTAAGGCGGAAAGATTGTCTTCCAAATTCACCCATAGAGTTAACATTAAGACGGAAATGGACACTATTACCTAAACACATATAATAAGTTGAACCTCAAAACGGACATTCGTATTTTAATTTTTAAAAAAACCTGTGATTTAATGACATAATATTGACATTTAAAATTAAAATATTAATTTAATTAATTAATAAAATTATTATACAATTAAATTATTAAAGTATTACATACATTATAAATTATTGTACATAAATTTTCAAAAAATTAACAAAAAATGTCAATGATTTAAATATAGTGATGTATAATTCTTAAATAAATTGCAGAGCATACCAATAACAGGTATAATACCCTATGTATGCTATAAATGTATCATTAATGCGCACGTTATTACTTATGTATGCGTATGTTTATGTTTATAATGCTTAACATATGAATATAGCGCATCAAAAGGCACATCAATAATACCATTAGACTATGCACATTGTATAATATTCAGAGTGTTCAATTTAAGGAAAATGCTTTTTATATTTAAAAATATTTAAAAATACTTTATATGCATCCATATCTATCATAAACATGACGTTTTAATGGATAAAATTTTATTAAATAAATAAATGTAATTTTCATCATTTATTCGCAGTGAACGCAGTAATTTTATTAAAAATATAGATAATTAAGTGATTTAATTACAATTTAATTGTAAATAATTTTAAAACGCTCAAACTAACATCATTGGGTGTATATTTAAATATTAATAATTAAAACTTTTGAAATAATGGCATTTTTATGGAAACCACCCTAAGACGGACACATACCCTGCTTTCAATTGATTCCGTCTTAGAGAGGTTTGACTGTAAATATATATATATATATATATATATAAAATAATAATTTATCATAAAAAATCTATGATTACAGGATATATATACATATATACGGATATATATATATATATGTACATTTATGTATGTATATATGTTTTAGAACAATGAAATATGCCATCATATTAATAAACTCAAAATAAAAGCATTGTTTTTTGTTATATATATACAAAAAACAATGTTTTTTGTATATACAGTGAAACATCCCTAAGAATGAATCGATTAATGACGGAGTATTTTTCCATCATAGGGATGTTATTCTCTTAAAACATTTCTTAAATTTTGGTACTAATATTTTTAGAATGTAAATTTTAACGCTAAATTATGATAATACATATAAATAGTATAAATTAGCAGTTAATTAATTATTAATGCGTATTTTAATTGAATAAAAATTAATTTTTTTCTCAGAATGACATGAGGAATGACATGAGGTATATGAACATTAAAATATTTAATGCATTTATTATTAAAAAAATTTCAATAATGATCATTATTATGAATAAATAAAAATTAAATATTTAAAATTTATATAAAAATCTGTCATAAAATTCAAAATTTTGAGATAAAATAATTAAAAAGTGTCCGTTCGGAGGTTCTGTTTATACTGACGGTTTTCAAAAAGAATATCTGTTTCCGGCTTAGAGAGTTTTCCGGTTTAGAGAGATGACCCTTAATGTTAATGGGAGTGTTATTGAGAACGGACCACCCTGTGTCTAATGAGGATTCCTGCTTAAGGAGGTTTAACTGCATATATACGCATGTATATAGATTAATGTAAATGTATGATACTACTTGAGTCTAGTGCTTCAATAGTGCTGCTATTAGATAATGATAGCATTAGTATTAGTATTACTGTTGGAACTCGTATTGTACATTGAAAATGGTCAGTGAACTGATCATAAAACAATAGAAAAAACTACCGTATATACATATACGGTACTTTTTATATATATATATATATATATATATACATTTTATGAAAGTTAAAACTGAAAATGATAGTATAATGATAATGGTGCGTGTATGTGTATATGGATATATGTTTAGTGAATGTATTGTGTATGTACATATATATGAGGATCGTATTGAAAAACACATTTACACAGTATCATTATGCCCGATGCTGACAGTAATGGACTAATGATACTATAAAAGAATAGCATTCGTTATGGTGATACTGATAGTAATACTCAAAAGAAATATATATATATATATATATATATATATAAGTATTGTGTTAAGAAATAAGAGTGCCCTTTAAATATTCCTTTAAACATCCATTAAATAAATTTATATGAAAAAAATTATATAATAATATTTTATATTTATGTTATTATATGAACCCATTTACTTAACTTTTTAAACCCGTTCTTATAGTTTGGGAAAGCATAGGACAATTTAATACCCTAAGGTATAAGACCTTTTTTTTAATTTCTCATATTTTTTGAACATATACTAAAACATTCTATAAAACTGCGTCTAAAAAGTGAGGTAAAAGGGTATATATATATAATGACGCCATTATTGTTATATTCTATTAAAACCATAGTTTAATAATAGTTTAATAATATAATGAAATAATTTCATTGCAAAGGATGTTTTCGGAATTCATAATACACTAAAACCTCTATACGATGGAAAATGTAAGGAATAAATATACAGTGAAACCTCTCTTAAGCGGACATCTATTTGCAAAAGACTAATTTGTGTTAAATTATTAATATTAAATTTATTAATTATATTTATTAATTATATTTTAGTCATAATTTAAATTTATAACTAATATATGTACAGATATTGAATGAATAAATAAATGAATGAACACTCTTTTTACGTTCGATTATCATAAAATTTTTAAATTTTAAATAAAAGTCATTAAACAATAAATTATTTATGAATATTTTAATAAAATTCAATATAAATTTTAATAAAATTATATTCGTAATTTATTGTTATGATTTTAAAAGCATTTTTCATTCATTTAATAGTCATGTGTTTGTAAATGTTTGTGACTGCGCATGCGCAGTGTCCGTATCGGAGGCTCTAAGTATTATACATGTGTTTACAAAAGACGTGTCCTTTGTCCGCTTAACAGTCGTTCACCCTAATGTTAAGTCTATGGGAGCATTTGTGTTACAAAATAACTGTCCGCTTAAGAGAGGTGTCCGTAACTGGAGGTTTCACTGTATATATAAATATTTATATACATATACATGTATATTTGCAACATCCGTCTAAATCTAATACTAGTGTTATTACCACTATTTCTACTATAGTGAAATATCAAATATTTCAAATATAATAATATTGTAATGCCCATGTATATGGTGTTATAAGAAATACATTTATAAATATATATAATGATAATATATAATATAAAATAATAATAATAATAATATACATTTTATTAATGAAAATACATCTGAAGACATACAAAACTCAAAGATACATAAATGCTTAATTCGTGTCATAATAGTGAATTTCTAGTAATGTTAGTTAATGTTAATGTTAAGTAAATATTAGTCACAGTTATATATGTATGTCATAAGTATGAAATAATCTGTTCAATGTCATTGTACAGAAGATATAACATGGATATTTAATATACATGCACTAATATCTACATATACTAGTATCTATTAGAACAATATTCTATGTATAATATTCTATGGTAGAATATGGTAGCATTGCAATAATAAGAGATGATGGCATAATAGCGATGAAACGAGACTAATGCCCCAATACTTTCTCAATACTTTTTAGGACCATAATTTCATGCTTCTACTGTATGCTGTTACTAGTTTATGATACTAGTATATGATAGCATATAATATACAAAGAAATCAATATACAGTTATAGTCACACGGTTTAGTAATCTCTTCTTTTGGATGGTACCATCGTATAAAGATACTATACAATTGTAAGAGATAAATACGCGCATATCTTAGAAATTTGTCATATACACATTTGATAGTTATATACTAGTATTGGTCATATTCTATGGTATAGTATATTAACTATAATATGCTATATTCATTTATGAACTAAAAGTGATCGAAATATCGAACAAAAAGCGTTATACCGAAATATTAAAAGAAAAAAAGAAAAAATATGGGCCATAGTAATATAGAACTATAGACATACATGTATACTAGTATCTGTACTTTACTATATACTAATATACTCACATATTAACTGAGAAAAGGAATAAAGTTAAATATCATCATATACTCTTATATATATTGATAATATACAAAAAGTATATATGAAAGTTAAGTTTGGTATAGAAAATGATGTGAAAGTAGTATATTTTGTGCATTATACTTATAAAGCAGATATGTTTGTTACTATAGTATCATATCATGGTATATATTATATATATATATATATATGTATATACAATTCGAGTGCATAATGATTGTATATAAAGTATGTGCACGTTATTTACAATGTGTGTTCACTGTCCCTATGGACATTGATAGACATTTACTATAATATAAATATGTGTTTTAAAAGTTATATAATTTATAATATAATATAATGAAATATTTTATAAATATATAAATCTTAAATTATCAAAAATGAACGCTGAAAATTAAAGTTAAATATAATTACAAATATAGTGAAACCTCTCTTAAGCGGACACCCATGGGCAACAGAAGTGTCGGCTTAAAGGACGTGCCCGCTTAAGAGAGGTCATGCCATTTTTTGATAAATTTTAGCGTAATTATATAATTTAAATATATAAAAATTATAATATTACATGTGTTAAATAAATAATTTTAAATTTATTAATTATATTTATTAATTATATTTATTAATTATATTTATTAATTATATTTTAGTCATAATTTAAATATATAATTAATATATGTACAGATATTGAATGAATGAATAAATGAATAAACACTCATATTATGTTTATCATAAAATTTTAAAATTTTAAATAAAATTATATTCGTAATTTATTGTTATGATTTTAAAAGCATTTTTCATTCAATAGTCATGTGTTTGAAAATGTTTGTGACTGCGCATGCGCAGTGTCCGTATCGGAAGCTTTAAGTATTATACACGTATTTACAAAAGACGTGTCCGCTTAAATGAGGTGTCCGTAACTGGAGGTTTCACTGTATTAAATATAATAATGCATATTTTTCTAATTGTAATTATAGAATAATACAAAATACATTAAAACCTCTATAAAACAGAAAGTATCGGGGGCATGTTTTTTTGTTTTAAGATTTGCGTTTTTTATGGGTCAATATTAACTATGGTAAAATATTTAATTTTTATAATAATACGTATTTCATAATAAAAAATTAATTTATTTTTATCGTTTAATTAATTTTTGTTATATATTTAACAAAATTTTTTAATTTTAATAATTTTAACGTCAGTGAATAACATTTTTTTGAATGAAAATTTTAAAGAATAATTATTTAAAAATGTTAATTTAATTAAATTTTTATATAAATAAATATTTTATAACGAAAATTTAAATTATTTTAAATATTTTTGTGAAAATATAAATATTTGGGACTAACATTTTTAAAAATTTTTGTTTCTGAAGTTTTATGTACACTATGTATGTATACTATGTATGTATACTATGTATGTATTTACAAATCAGTGTATTGTGGAGATTCTTTTTAATGTTAAGTCTATGGGAAAATATCGGGATGAGAAAATATTTCTTTAAAAAGGGTATCTTATAAATGTTACAAATGCTTTGTCTAGTAGAGGTTTTAGTGTATATATATATATATATATATATATATATATATTAGCATTTAATGGATTTATATTATTAAATTATAAATAAAATAAAAATGTGTAATAAATATTATAATAAATAATATAAATAAAAAAATATTGCGCTATAATATTAATGTAATAATAATTTATTATACATTTATAGTGTATATTTATAGTACAATTTAGTGAGTGTATGACTCGTGATGTTTAATACATAAATGTTATTTTTAAATTTCACCATTTAAAGTTCACCATAATCCTTTCCCCCAAAGAAATGATCATAAAAAAAGATTACCGCTGAATATATACTATATATGAACTATGGGTTTGGGACAAAAGCCCGAAAACTAAAATCTCTAAAAGCCGTAATCGCGAAAGGGTCAAAATACCGAAAAGACAAACTCCCAAAAGACCAAAATTTCCAAAATTATTAAAAAGGTTATCTCTTATATCTCGAGTTTCCCAACACTTAAATTACAGTAAAAATGCGTATTCAGACGCCGTGGGTATAAGACCCTACTCAACCTAACATAGTAAAAATATAAGAATTGATAAAAATACAGTTACAGGGGCGTGGGTATTCACACGACTTTTCGTACACTAAAATTTATAAAATATAAAACTAAATATACGTTTATGTTCAAATGATATGTTTAATCCATTAATTTTTTGGGGGATTTTAAACTTTCGGGATTTTGGATTTCGGGCTTTAGTCCGGATCCCATAAACTATACACATACACATAGTAGATACGTATTATAATATATATACTATGGATACCATAGTTTATAAACTATAATATTTGTAATATATATAGCAATGGTATGGCGATTTTTCATACAATGCATGGACATTATCGATATATATTTTTGTTTAACTCTCATTTCAAAAGCTTTTTTAAATGACAGATTCAGCGCCATTATCACTATTTTCAGTTTATATATAGTAACATATAGCTACAGATGTGCGTTTTGGGACATTGAAATAGTACTTTTCAGGACATGATTTTGGGATAAATTTTTAAGTTTTTTTGACAAAAATTTTGATAATTTATTTTAAAAGATTCGGTTAAATTCATTAAAAATATATTATAATAAATTATTTTATAATAATAATCATATAAAATTAACTATTATCAAATAAAAACCTAATTATTTTACTTTTTTAGATTTTTTGCAAAATTTTAAAATATTTAATAGTTAATATTCGAAATAATCATTCAAAATATTTAATTGTTTAGGTAAAATTTGCCATTATTTTTTTTATAAAATTAGAAGTAACGTTTTTAATTTTTTTCAAAAAATATATAATTATATTATATGTATATAAAGAGTGAGTAAATTTTGAGTTAAAATTGATTTTTTCGGAGCGTTTTTCAAATTTTTTAGTTTTTTCGGGTCATTTCAGAACAAATCTTTTTTTCTAAAACTCTATTATTTTTAATCCTAAGGACACAAAACATCGTCAAAAAAGCATATTAAAAATTTTTGTACCAAATTTTTCAGGACATTCCCAAAAAGAACATTCCTTTTTATATCACATACTACTAGTTATGTACAATATAAAATATACTATGTGTATCATTTCTCAGTATGAAATTGTAATCATTGGAAAAAATATTTGCCAATGTCAGTATGTACTAGTATTAGTAGATAGTAATGGTAGCAACTATTGCTTATACTAACCATGCTACAGTCAATACTCTATAATTTCATACCTTTGGGATCTCAATTTTTTATAATGTGAAATTATAAAATGTGAATTTATGGATCGTAAATATAGTATTTTTTTTATAAATAAAACTTTAAATATAACCGTTTATTTATAAATATTTATTTAATTACATTTAAAAATATAATTTTTTTGCATTTTTATTTATATTTTAAACATGTTATATTCTAATGTTAAATTATAGAAAGAAATTAACATCACACTCTAATGTTTTTAAATAAAATGTGAAAATATAGAGTATAAATTCACGCCCTATACTTTAACATTGGACCAAAGATTGGATTACAGTAAAGTGCAAAATTGTAAGGTGATGATCGTACTAAAAATATAAAAATAAAAGTTTAAAACATTATTCGGCATTATATAATATAAAATATGAACATGTATATGCCATACACGAATCTATACTAAAATATTTTTTTATTTATTATATTTATTATATAATATTAATATATTAGTATTTAACATCTATAAATGTATAGCTTGAGACAGTTCATTCGAGATTCAAAATACTAATATTTTATTAAAAATTAAACATTTATGAATAATTTATTTTAAATAAAACACAATAATTGAGTTTTAATAAATTGAATGCCAAAATACTTTACGATATTCTCATAAAATTTTATGACATTTAAATTTAATGATTGTTATTTAATGTCTATAAAAGTAATTATCATCGAAATAATTTTATCGATAATCATCGAATTTAATTTTATTTATTTTAGTTTTTTCATTCATTAATGTCAATAATTTTTATATATTTATGAAAACATATAAATTATAAAAAATATATATTATATAATATATATTATATTAATAAATAAGATTCAATGTGTGTGTGAAACGGTGACGTAACGGTGTGTGTGTTAAATAAAAAGTGTAAATTACATATAAATATTAAAATATATATATTAAAATTTTAAAATTTAAAATTTAAAATTTTTAAGACCTTTTTTCATTGATAAGTTATGAACGCATCACATTAATTTTATATTAAAAAAATAAAAGACTAAAATTTTATTAATAAATTCGGACATAAATAATTTATTATTTAAAAATGATATACAAATAATATAAACTTTGCTCTGTAAATGAACATATTTAAAGAAATCATTATGGAATAACATTTCATTCATTCATTCATAAAATATATTAAAAATGTATATATATTTAAATTTTTTAATATAAAATCTGAAATCTGAAATTAAATGATAATCAATAATTTTTTTTAAAAAAAATTTAAGAAAAAAATGGAATTTACATTTTAAAATAATGGAATAGCAAATAATACTAATATTAAAGTACATTGAAAATAATTTCATCCATTAGATGATTAATTTTCTATTTATAGTAATATATGTACTTTTATGTGTACATTTATACTGTAGTTATTAGACTCTAGTATTATTAA
>JAQIXB010001296.1:0-11265 GCA_034697405.1 Mesoplophora pulchra
TACCGTTTTACCTCACATAAGAGCACAGGTCTTATATCGCGAGGGGTGATCATTTTTTTAAGATTCAAAAAAGTGCTTATTTTAGGGGTCTTATACCTCGAGGTATAAGACTACCTCCCTCTAACCTCACTTTATAAGACCCCACTCTAACCTCGCGCTATAGAACCCCGTATGTTATATAATACGTTCAATTAATATTAAACGGTTAATATGCATTTAATAATTTAATAACTTAAAAAATATTTAAAAAAATTAAATATAAATATTAACCGATTATTATAATTTTTTCATTTTAATTATAAATATTTTCATATTAAAAACATAATGCATATTATGTTTTCCATAGAAATCCATGTATAGTTTAGTTTGGATCACCATGTACATAATAATTTCTGTACCCTCATATTTTATTGTTTTTTTTATTTAATATTAATGAAAATTCTTAAAATATGGAAATTCGGAATTTATTCGGAGATTCGGGATTTTTGAGATTAAAATGAAAATGCTTAAATTCAGGAGAATCGGAAACAACAAAAGGGTCTTTTATGCTCTATTTTTATGTGATTTAAAAATCTGGAAATTTATGGCTAAACACGAAAGTCTTTCTAATTCGGGATTCTCCGAAAAGTTTGAACCCTGAAAATCATACAAAAAATTATAAGAAACGACTAATCTTACATAACCTTACATAGAACAATCTAAAGTAATTTAATAAATAAATCAGTTCACTAATTCATGTATACTAGTATACATGTATATATTTATGCAATGAGGAATTCATTTTGTCGACACCTTTTTCGACAGTACGTTTTGTTGAAACAGACGTTAATTTTATTTTATTTAATTATTTAATTTTATCATTTAAAAAAACAAACAAAAGTCAAAAATTCAAAAAAAAAATTAAAATTGACTTTAGCTAGTGCGTAAGTAAGTGGAGTTTAGTTCATAAACCTCGTGGTGCATCCTGTTAACAACTTTATAAAAAGACTAATTTATGGACAAAAGTGTATTTGGCGACAAAACGTACTGTCGACAAAATGTATTACATCCATATATATATTATATTGTATGTATTATATACTGTGTATATACAGTAACTTTACTGTTAATCGAGACTTTATGCAAACGCATGTGCGATTCTATGTGTAAGCGAATGTTAATCACAGAGTGTAGCATTTACAACTTGACATAGGGTTCTATGGGAAGCATATTAAAAAATATATAAATATTTTATTTATAATAATAATTATTTAATGTTATATTATGAATTATATATTTATTTTAAATATTTTTTTAATATATTATTATTTTATTATTTTGTACATTTAATAATATTTAAATAATTAAAAATAACATTGAAAATGTAAACTTTTCAATTGATACGTACATTGATATGTACATTAATTGGAACATTTTATCATTATTAAATACCATTGCGCCATCATTTATTTATAATCATTTATTTAATTATCTTTAATTAAATTTATTAAATAATACATTTAAAAATAAAATTTATTTTTATAAAATATTGCATTTAAAATATGTAATTTATAATATAACATTATATATATAATGCTATATTATAAATATATATTGTTTAATATGCTCCCATAGAGCCCCATGTCAAATTGTAAATGGTACACCCTGTATATTAAAGCCTCTCTTAAAATAAAAAAGCAAAAAATGCACTTTTTGACACTTTAGTCATAAAAAACATGAATTTTATATTTTTGTAAAAAAATCTAATAAAATGTTAATGATAAATTCAAATTTTTAAATATATATTTATAGATAATCTAAGGAAAGATGTCACTATTTAAGGAAAATTTCTTTAAATGTACATATATATATGATTTTATTTATATCATTATATACTCTCTTTTTATTGATAAAACGTCATTTCAAAGATCACATTTATCAAAATTTATAAAAATACAATTTTAATATATAAAAACGTTTTTTTAAAAATAATATTATATTTTACATTTGAAAAATAAATAAATGAATTTTATTTTCGGACATAAAAATAAAATGAATGTTTCAGTTACAAAAAGTCTTTGCTTTACATGTATAAAGTAAACTTTTCGCACACTTTAATCAGTAATTAAAATGTAACATATATGCAATTGATACGGCATTTGGCAAAACGAATACGAAAGTGCACTATAAACATACTATAAACATACAATAAATGCACTATAAATGCACACTGCAAATGTAAGTTAATGATCAAATGAATAGTTCGGTGCTGTTAATTCAGTGTATTCTTTATTCAGTTTCATTCTTTTATTATATTATTACATTGACAATGACTCAACACTCATGAGATGAGAGTTCACCTAAACAATTATCATGAAACATTTTGAGCATCTCCTAATGTATTTAATATCAACTAAAAGTATAAATAATAGAATAATAGTTCTATACAATATACTAGTATCATTCTAGTATTATACTCTTATATATATTTTCTTATATCTATATGTACACACGTATATTATACATATATCATCACATATATCCATATATAATAACAAAGAATGTCCCATAAATTGGTGTGCATCCGGTTGAATGACCATACTCATTGTTTCCAATGTTTTTTTATTACTTTTGTCCGATGCTTTTATCTAATATCAGCACAGACGCAACAATACGCAACAAAAATATTGTTTTCATTATTATATTCATATGGTATATTAAATCCAATGTTAAAAAATAAAAATATAAAAATAATATAAAGTATTTGTGTACATATATATATATATATATATATATATATATATATATATATATATATATGATATAATTTCTTTCATTACAATTTTTTGCCTCAGATTTTATTTCCTTTAATCAGTATTATACTAAAATTATGACTTATTTTTTACCATAGGATCTATACAATATATATTGCTTTTACTGTATACACTAGTAATACTACTAGTGAAATATATTGTTGACATAATATCATCAATATAAAGATAAAATCAATCTAAAGATTAAATTCAATTGAATTATATTCAATCTCATCTCTTACACTGTATATACACTAAAATATATATTAGTACAGTATATACTGTAGAACCTCCACAAGACGGAACCTCTACAATACGAATCTTCCTTAAGACGGAATGAAATTTTGGGCCCGAATCCCTCCCATTTTATTAAAAATGAATAAATAACGATAAAAATTAATTTTAATCATAAAATGAGACTAAATATTAATATTATATAATTTAATATTAATATTTCAAATATATATGAAAAGTTAACTTTTTTACTATGGTTTACATAGGGACCTCTATAAGACGGAAAACTCCTTAAGACGGAATGAAATTTTGAGTCTGAGCCGTTCGTCTTTTAGAGGTTTTACTGTATATATTATATTATACATGTATGTATTTCCAAAAAAACAATTTATTATGTACAAAATACTAATAATAATAGCATATGTTTAAGAATATTAAAGTTTTAGAAAAAATTATTTATAAAATATTTTTATATAAAAATTATGATAAAATTTTATAAAATATGAAAATAAATTTATTTTATATAATAATTTATTTAATATATTACCATTATAATAATAATATGAATAAAATTTTGAAAATAATATTTTTATTTATAAAAAATGTTTTATATTTATACATTTACATTTAACATTATAATAAATGAATTCAAAAGTATAGAGATGTTTCGGAGTATCGTTTAGAGAGTGATTTTTGAGTGATTTTAGTTAAGCATTTAATATATGTCAGAATTTAGTGTAAACCTATTTTATTACCATCCTTTTGTCATATCCCTATTATTTTATAAATAATAAAATTAAAAATTTTAAAAAATACATGCAAAACTTTTGCATTAATTTCACAATATGTTTGAATTAATTTAGTGCTAATATCGGACCATAATTCACGGACTAAAGGTCAAATGTCACCACAAAAAAAGTTTAAAAATCTTAAAAATGTGAAAAATTTTAAAAATCAATTTTAATATTATTTATGATTTTAAAAAAATATTTTATTTAAAAAATATTTAATTTTTATTATTTAATTTTTTTTTAATTCGTATGTGAATAAAAAAAATATTTTTACTGACATTTTTTAATGTAAATTATGTAACGATCGTATAATAAAAACTTTTAAAGCACTAAAAAATACCCATAAATTATCCTTTAATTTATTAATGTAAATAAATCATACATTTATGTTATTATAATTAATTGCGAATAATAAAAAAATATCGATATTTATACATTGTTTTTATTTATATATTTTAGTTATTTTCTCCATTTAATGGATTGATTTGTATGGTTTTTAAAGAAAAGTTGAGCTTAAATAGTGAAAATCACTATATATCAACGACATTTATATAATTAATTAATTCTATGATATTATTAGTAAATATTAGTAAATATGAGTAAAAAATTAATATTAAACTCATGTTTCTATTTTTAGTAATAAATTTGATAAATATTAATCTCCAAAAAGTAAAAAACAAATTATATAATGCATATTTATTGATTGTTTTAATTATGTTTATTATATTTATAAAATGTATAATTTAATAATTAGAAATGTAATGTAATGTAATAATTAAAAAATCAAGAATTTTGTGTGTTAAGAAAGTTGCAAAATTCCCCATTTTTCCGGCTCCGAAAAGTCACATGTTTTTAAAGTTCCCGATAATACCAATGATGAACCACAGGGATTTCTTAGTATCTTTGGTTCCCATGACTCCCGGAGCATGGACCATCTTTGGCAATAGATTGTAATGGCGTGACTATCATTTTCTTATTCAGAAACTGATTTAGAATATAATAAGCTCTCGAATAGTATATATATTAATAGTAATATATTAATTTTTATGTTCATCATATACTATATTTACTAGTATTACTTTTCATAATACTAGTAAATGTAATTTTTTTTTATTCAATTACTATTGATATTTATCCGATGACAGTCATTTTCAATAATGTCAACATTAATAGCAAATATTTCATCTTTGGATTTCTTTCATATTCAGATCATATGTATCATTATATAAAATGAAATAAATGTTTAAACATTAATGCGATACAAAAATCATTATGTAATATGACATTAAAAAAATATAAAAAATAAGAAATAAACAAAGAAATGTACAATTGTAATGTATAATGCAATATAATGGTGTAATATATTTAATGTCTATTTCAATGCTCATTGAGCAAAATGTTAGTAAATCAAAATTGAACGTAACAATTACTAGTGTATGTATCGGTATTTCTCAGAATCCTCTTTAAGTATCATAGAATAATGTAGAAAAATGTTGGCTTTACTTTTCTGCGGTGACACTGTACTTTAATCCGCATGTGACAGTACAGAGTCTGCAGTGTTTAATCGACACATTTCATTCTCAATTTTTATACGATATATTCAATGCACATTCAGTGCACGACAAACAACCGATAGCCCATTATGTTACTCTACAAAGAGCATTAGAAATATCAAATCTCATATGGTACTAGTTTTTAGTATAAATTTCTTTATGTACGTATAAGTTTATCACACACTATTCCCTTTTTTGTTTTTATTTATTCCTTTCATTTTCTTTTTCTTTTCTTAGATATTTTTTACTTTTAGTGTTCGACAAAATCAAAGTTTAATATGAATCAATATATTTAATTTATAAAAATTAATGTTTTTTCTAAAAAAACTATTTTTAATTTTAAATTTTATTTCTAATTTAAGTAAAATAAATTTATTTTATTTTTAAAATCGTGAGATCAAAGAAAAGGCTCAAATTAAAAGAACACTGAATCGATATTTATTTACAGAGAGCATTTTGAACCCTTTTATCGTTAAGAAATATGATAAATAAAAAATATCAAATATTATAAGAAATGTTTGAACTAAAATATTGTATATATTGTATTAGGATATACCATACTTAGAGTATTGAGCGTAAAACTATTATGGAATTGTTAAATATATATGTATGTATTATATATATATATATATATATTTATATGTTGAATATATACAATTCACATGAGAGAAATATATTGTATATCGTACTGTCATCACCATCACGATGTATTTTAAACACGCACATTATAACACAAATAAAATACAATATATTGTGAGATATGATACAATAAGTATATCAAAGTGAAAGAGAGGGGTGTCACAATATTTTACGATGTCATATGTTAGTTGAGAATATGATTCAATGGGATATCATTTGAGGATCTGTCTTTTTCTATTTTTGATAATAGACTATACTAAAGTAAGAATGAAGCATGAGTATAGTCTATTCATAGTTTAGGATATACTGATCTTTAGCAATGGATGTTTTGCAGTGCATAGCGCTAACCTTTTCTCATCCCTCACAATAAAATCATTGCTCACATTTTCTTTTTTAGTTTACTTTAGTTTACTTTCTTTCTACTTTCTTCATTTTGCTTCACCCGTTGTGATGATCTAGTGTGATCTAGTGCGATCTAGTATACATATATATTATATATAATGCTCTTTTGTTCAATGTTCGATCGAAGAATAATTTTATATGATGTGATAAAAGATTGTGCCGTACAATTTGTAGTATAATTTGTTCGTTGTCTCAATTTTCAAGTCACCGATTTGATTGTAGAAGTACTAGTATGTAATACAGTATGTACTAGTTCTCCAATCTCTGCTAGTATTTCGATATACAACAATTTATGGTATTTTTTGGTGCAATGTTTTATTGGGAGGAGATTGAGAGAAACTTAATCATAAATGTATAGCATATTGTATTGTATAGTTTTTGTATAGCATTGAATAGCATAGAATAGAATCGTACAGTGTATAATAGTGATGATTGGGGTTGGAATGTTGTACTTGAAATATGAGGCATACTATTTTTTAGTTGTATTTTGCACTTTTATATTGCATCTTTAACTTTGAGGAATTACAAATCGATAGTGAATGAAAAAACATTAAACCGTAAAACCTAAGATCGCATACATCCATATATAGCCGTTTATTAAAATAATAAAAGAAATTTAATGATACACAAAAAGGAAATCGTCAATAAAAAGGTCAATAAAAAGGAATATAAAAGTATATGCATATACTAATCATTGATTTTATATAAAATATTAAATGATTTTATGAAAAAAATTATTCATAATTAACATAAAATAAAAACTAAAAATAAATAAATATTTTTAAAAACATTCAAATATTAAATTTATGATGATAATTGTATAAAATATTTAAATATTTATAATAAAAATTAATATCATACAATATAATTATTAATTTAAAATTCAGCATAAAATGAGAGTATTTAAAAGTAAAGTCGATTATAATAGCAGATACTAGCGTAGTATGCATATAATCTTTTCTTTAAAACACTGTTTTGCAAAACAATAAATTATTCACTATTCACAAGTTGTAGTATGAGTGAAAAATGCAAATAAATCTTTGAAAATCTCTTTTATTTTTATATGAAATCGATATATTTAAGAATATAGCATAATATACATATATTTATATATATAAATATATATATAATGTAATGTAATCGTGGAAAATACACTGTAATGGCGTATGATGAAAATACGGTTCAAACATTTTAATGTGCATTTTTTCATTATTCAATTCCCGTGACGCTTAAAATACAAAACATTTAAATTCGGGGCACACATATGTGTATATACACACATATAATCATCATCAACATTTTTCATTAGTAATAAAAGTATCCTTTGAAATTACTTAAAATTAATTATTAATTAAAAAATAAATTTTTAAAATAAATTTATAAAATTTTATATTAGCAATTTATTAATTACAAATTATTAATAATGTTTTATTAAAACTCTTTTACATGTAATATATTAATAAATGATTTTTTATAAATTATTAAATAATAATAATATCCGTTTATACGATATAATTTTTATAAATTCAGCATTTTTTCTCCAATTTTTAAGTAAAATTTTAAAATGTAAAAATTATGGAAAATTTTGAAATTTATCACATTTTAAAAATTTATTACTATCGAATGAATTTGAATGAAATACGAATAAAAATTTAATGAAAATATTCAAAAAATTTAAATTTAATTTTTCAAATAAAGAAATTATGTGAAGAAATATTGTCTTAAAATATTATATATTATTTATTATATATATAATATTTATATATATTTTTATATATTATATATATTACAAAAAATTTAAAAATAAATTCTTATTTAAAAAAAAAATTAATAATTTGTTTTTTAGTGAAGTACCTCTTAATGTTAACTTTATGTAGATAATCTTGGGAATGAATCAACTTATGTCTTACTTGTTAGCAAGGTTCGACTGTATATATACAGTATGTATATAGTCTCTATTAGCTTTGTAAAAATTACATAATAATATGCTTTTAATAATTTGAAATAATCTGATATAATTTATTTTTAAAAAAAATTATTTTAATTTTTATTTTATTTTACTTTCCTAACTTAAAATTATAATTAAAAACACGTTGCTTAAACTTAATTAACTTAAACTTATTTAACTTTAAAATGTATTAAAAATATCTATTTAATGTTAGAAATTTAAAATTTATAAAAAATATTAATTTTAATTAAAAATTTTAAGAATACTATAGATGGAGTTAGTGACGAATTCAAAATTGTAATATTACTTTATACATTTTAATGAAATTTCATGGCCTAATAATTTGTAATTTTCTCATGCACATCCCTAACCTCTATATATATTTAGTATATAAATACATATACTAGTGTACATGCACAAATACTAGTATGGTTATAAATTTGAGTATTGTTATACTTTGATTCATACTGTTAATCAATCATATTTTTGTTTTATTATTTCAAAATTTATCCAAAAGTTTTATATCTAAAATATAAGTATTAAAATAAATTGGATTAAAATATGATATATATTACATGAATATAATATTATATATTATATTATATATTATATATTATATATTATACATTTTTGTTTATTAAAGTTTTCTCAAAAGTCATTGAAACAGAAAAATCATTTACATTTTAAATATTTAATAAAAATATATATTAATTACATTCACAGAAAATTTACATTAAAATGATTTTTTTTAAAATAGAAAATTATAATATTCACGCAATAAACATGTTTTCGATAGTGTTATGCTATTATATGCTATTATATGCTATTATATGCTATTATATGCTATTATATGCTATTATATGTATGCGTATTATATGCTAACGTACAGTAAATTTTAGTATTTATATTCCTCAGCTGATTGTATACGCAACACAAACACGTACTAACAAAAAGGCGTTTCAATGACATAATTAGTGAAATTTACTGTATAACGTACATTGTTCACGTTCGCGGTATTTACGCGCGTATTTCTATATTACTAAAAATAATGTCATTATATTAAATTCTAATTAAATAATAAAAATATTTCTAATATTTTTTAAGGTTTTTATAAATATTATTTGCACATAATATCTTTTTTATTTTATTTAATTTTCATGTTTCATTTTATTGTTAAAATATAAATATTGTTAATGCGTAATTTAATTAATATAATTAATTTAATATATTTTAAAATATTTAAAAATGTAAAAATGCTATAATTATAATTATAAAATAAATATTGTTCTATGTTTTAATATAATAATTAAATTAAATATTTATTTTTTATTTAAATATAATAAAATTTAAATTATTGATATGTTTGCATTTTTTACAGTATTAATATTCATTTTTTTTTTGAAAATATTTAAGTGATAATAAACAATTATCTATACATATATTATAATTTGAAAAATATATATATATATATCTGTCACGCAAACAATGAATATAAAATGTTTATCGATACATAAATCACGCGCTAAAATATTGTTATAATCAGTTAATCATTTATAATAATAATTTCAAAATTTTCAATAATTTAATTTTAAATATATTCAAATGTTTATCGATACATTTATTTGAAATTTCAAATTTAAATGCATTGTGGAAAACTGACTAGTTATTTAATAATTAACAAAATTTAATGTTTTTAAATACGTTAAAAATTATTTGAATTTAAAATTGTTTAAACGATAAATGACCATAGGGCATTATTAAAAAAAGCGCATAATGCTGACGTCATAATAATATATTCATAGCTATGGTATAACGCGTGTGCAACAATGAGTTATATGATTTGAATATACACTGTATAATAATAATAATAATAATTCAATTTTTAATTTATAAATTTTAAAAATAAAATATAAATAAATCAATTTAATTATATTGTTTTTTAAAAAATTAATTTGTTTATAATTTTTGCAATTTTTACTAAAATTTTCAATTTAAATTTTGCCAATTTTTATTTTTAAATTATTATTAATTTTTTTTAAAATTATAAAACAGTATAAAAGTATAAAAAAGCATAATGAACTGAAAAAGTAGAAAAGCAAGTATGCTTATTTTATTTACTAAGTAAATAAAAGCAATATAACTTAGAAAAAAATTAGTGGACAGATGTTTAATTATTTTGTTAATATATTTTAATAATCTTAGGTTAGGATAAAAAGTATTATACGATTTTAGGTCTCGAATTATAATAAATTAAAAAACATTCTCAAAATGTTAAGGAAATAAATGATTTCAATATATATATCGAATGACAAACAAAGAACACATCCAATACTCTACAATAAGCAGATAGAGCATTCTTAACAATAGCATTTTACATTTGCATAAATGTATGTTTTTAATAATAATTGTAAAATAATTAATTTCATGATAATAATTTTATTTAAAAATGAAAATTTCATTATAATTATATTATTAAAATTAAAACCTCAACAATGTGTATGTATGTGGGTATGTGAGTGAGTGGGTGGTCAATTTTTCGATACTATCGAAAATATTATCGATACTATCGATAATGAAATTATATAACAATGAAATTAAATATTAAATTTTTTAATAAAATTAAACTACAATTATAACAATATATTTGTAGTATAATTTAATATAAACATTATGTATTGTTGTTTAATTTTTTTAAACAACAATACCAACAATAAATTAAATAAATAATGTAATTAAAAATAATAAAATAAAATTATATATTAAAAATTAAAGAATAAATAAATTAAATAAATAAAAAAGTTAAATATAAAAAATTACATGTATGAAAACATATCGAATGACAATTATTTAAGTACTACTCTCTAATATGCAGATAGCACATTCTTAACAATAGCATAAGCATATGC
>JAQIXB010001297.1:0-11252 GCA_034697405.1 Mesoplophora pulchra
TTCATTTAAAGATTTTTTCATTAAAAGATTAAACATCCATATCTATATTACATATGTATATTTTTATATTAAAATTATAGAGTAAATTCTGTGCCATTTTAAGCGTGCTATGATTGGATAAACGTGTTATATACATATACATATGTATACTGTGCATATATACTGTTAAAACACTAAATAAGACCAAAAATGCATTTTAATACGAACATGATATGCGCATGTTCATTTTGGGAACCTTCAAAAGTGCGAAAACCAAAATGCAGGAATGGTTAAAATTCCGGATACACTTTCATATCAAATGATTTATTTTAATTTTTTTTTATAAAATATTAAAGTACCCTTTGTCCTGTGTCCATCGGTAATGTTATGAAACTCCGGATTCGGTAATTATCAATTTTTAAAAAATCACTTTCCCAAAGGATTCTATTTTAAGCACATTTTCGTAAAAAAAGCACCTAAACATGTCAAAAAAGCAAAAAAAAATCACTTTTCCCAAAATGTGTGCTTTTTTTTGCTTTTTTTTAAAAAAATATTTATTTAATGATATAAATGCATTAAAGTATATAAACATAAAAATATTCATATAATAAGCAATTAAATAAAAATATTTCATTATAATTGCATATTAAATAGATTTTTAAAATTTTCAAATATTTTTCTATAAAAATGTATAATTTTTGTCATTATAAATAAAAAATAAATAAAAGCACATAAAAAAGCAAATTTTATATAAAAAGCAAAAAAAAAAAAGAATTTTGGTCTAAAAATGCAAAAAAAAAGCACTTTTATTATGCTTTAATCGGTCATGTATTTTATAGATATGGATACACATATACTTATCTTTAAGATATTCTTTAAAAAATAAAAAAAGCAGTTTTTGACACTCTAATAATTATAAAGTCAAATTATGGCATATTCGTTTCGGGCATAATTTAACAATAAATAATCTTAAATTTTTTATATTAAAATAATGGCAAAACACAGGGTGTGATTACGAGTTTTTCACGCTTTAAATGAGTTTATTTTTAAAATACTGAAATAATTGATATAATGATTCGTTATTTGAACATGTCTCTGATTTCATTAAAAGCATCAGCGTTTTGTTTTTCTGTTTTAATGTTATAACACAATGCAAAAGTAACAAATGATTTACATCATTATATACTGTTTCTTTTATGCGTTTATGATTCAAATTATTATCGTCATTATCCATTTCATTATCAATTTCTTCGATATCATTATCATGTTTTCGTTTATTATTAATGCATTCATCAATTTCCATGTCATTATGTTCGTTTTGAACATTGTTAATGTGCATATACGATTCATTAATTAGCATTTTTCGTTTTATTTCACGTCTCTTTTTTCTTTGACCCGACCATGTATTGATATTCGATTTAATTTCAATATCTATTGACTTTTTACATTCACGAATTGTGTTAAAAGTATCAATTTTTAAATCATTTTTAATTAAATTAATAATTCGATCATAAATCGATCGTAAATTATATTCCGATTCAGTCATTTTCGGAGGAATTACATATGTCAATGGCGCTTTCAATGGTTTTTTAACGAATGACACATTTTGAAAGTGAAATCCTTTGAGCATAGTCCATGCGATACCCCATCGTTTAGTATATCCCTGAAACATCTCTGTCACTGTGAAACTCTCGATCATTCCGCTCTTTTTATGCGATTCCATTATGTCTTTTAAAATGTTAACATTTTTCTTTTTTCCGATCATTGATGTATAAATGTATACATTTGTATTTAATGTTAAACTTTCGTTAATGATCCTTTTAATGAATTCGATTTCACCGCCATTATACACTGACTCAATTGACGCTGAAGTATTTGACAGTGATTTTTTCCGATGAATTAATTTTCTATCATCGTCATTATCATTCATTGTGATATCATCAGATGTGTCATGAGATGATTCATCATTAAAATGATCATCAAAAAATGGAGGATTACACATGGAAAAGTGAATTTGAAAATTCAATTCTTTTATTATATTGAAAATGACAGACTCTTCTTTTGCATGAATCACGTTAATTATATCCGATAATTGATTATCCGATACATTTTTTAGGGCATAATTGTAATTCATCGCATCCAATTCTGTGGCAATGAATGAACATGTTTTGTTAATGGTACAGAACAGCATAGGGAATATCGCACACGGACCCGTTCCTATGTCAATACCCATTAATTTCGATGCTCTAATGTCAGATGGTAATTGATTCACTAAATCCTCGACCCAAAGAATGTAATTCAATCGTTGGGGCACCGTCGGAATTAAGCGGTTTTCGGGAATATTAACATTTAAATCGAAATCCTTTTTTAAAAGTGTTTTTGTCAATGACCGTAATGCATTCGCATCATTAAAGTCAATGGTCATTTTACCGTTATTTTTGTGTTTTATGAACGGACGAAATTCGGGGAATTCATTCGCCATTTGTTTAAAGTTCGGTTTTATGCGATATTTATTTCGCGGATGCATATAATGATTCAATGCCATGATTGTTGATTCATTACTAATTTTATGATGAATTTAATTACATATTTTTATAAAAATTTATCATTAAATTTATTTTTTACGATTATAGTAAACGATTGTCAATCGTTTCGCAGCAAAACATTTAAACATTTTAACATAAATTACGGCACACATTATAGTAATTACATTATGTTTTCGATTTATAACTTAAACGTACATTTACTATAATTAAATATATTTAAATGAATTAAGCATTTTAATGATGATGAATGTGATAAAATTTTAAAATAATTTTAATGAATAATAAAAAGATGTATCATTAAATTTTAAATTTTTAAATAATGATAATAAAAACGTATGAAAAACGTAAAAAATGAGCATCACTTATTTATGAACAATAATAATGAACGTAATTATTGGATATAATGATATTTCCTTTTCCTTTTCATGTGCTGACATTGTAAGTGAATATCACATTTTTGTTTAAAAATCGTAAAATTATTAAAATCGAAACATTTTCAGGTTAAATATTGATTAAAACGATGGTTCAGAGACTCACATACCGGAGACGTCTTTCGTATAATACGAAATCGAATAAAAGGAAAATGTAAATATGTGCTTAACAATGATATTCCATATCCTAAATGAATGAATGAAAAATTACAGATCGAAAACACCCGGAGGTAAATTGGTTTATTTATACCCAAAAAAATCCGGATCTGTCCCTAAATGCGGTGATTGTAAATCAAAATTAAGGGGCATTACATATGCACGTCCGCGACAATTATCGGCACTCTCAAAAAGACATAAAACAGTGACACGTGCTTATGGCGGCTCACGATGTGCGAAATGCGTCCGAAATCGGTACGTATTTATATGTGCTCTTTTCATATACCGCTATGAAATGATCGAATAATGACATTGTCATTGAATTTATATCAATTGATACATTCGGATATGAATCATTTCGCCTAAAATGTCATTACATTTACCATATATTATCCAATATGAGTGTGGTCAAAACCCAGAAAAATGACATTTTGTGGGTCCACCCTATGACCCGACTCATTATAAAGTGTTCACAACATTTTAGGCGAAATGAATGTCACCATTCTGTGGGTAAAAGAGATGATTACACATGAGGATTATTGAATTAAATGACCATTATTCGATGATTACACAGTGACGTTTTTATGACTGAATATAGAGTTAAATATAATATTATTGACCATAGTATTGTGAGAGCGTTTCTGATTGAAGAGGAGAAAATCGTGGCGAAAGTGTTAAAAGCCCAACAGCAGGGGACAGCACCGGCCTCTAAATAACACTTTCATTTTAATTCGAATTTTCAATAAATGATTAAAATTTAAACTAAATTTTGGTCAAAACATTTATTGACATTATAAACACTCAATAATTTCATAAATATTTTTTTAATAATTTTTGTAAATATAAATATGACAATTTTTAAGGCAATATTATAGTATATTTTAATATATACTTTTAAATTACGAATTGAATCGTTCGTATAAAAATTTAAAAGACTAAAATTGCGATTTAAGTCCCTGAATATAGTTAATCTTAATCTTTATCAAATCACTGAACTCTTTAATCGATTGAACATAACTTTTGCTGATCTTTTCCCGAATACCGTTTAATGTGTCAGTGAATCCCTTTAAAAATGATAAATTAATAATTTTCTTTTCGTTTATAATCATCATATAAAAGCCTCAAATTTTGAGCATTTACATATTTACGTATATATATATATTTATATATCTCAAAAGACAGTTAAAAACATGTAATACATAATGTTTAATTAAAAAATTACACTTAAAAATTGAGACTTTTCTATGATGTCATATGTCATAAAAGTGATTATTCACAAAATACATACATTTTCTTCAATTAAATATGAGGATTTTATTGGTATATCATCGATTGAGATTTTTTGATTAATTAAAAGGTCGTATTTTATCGATTTAATTATGATGTCGATTTTTTCGGCAGAATCTTTGAAACCATTGAGGAGAGTGCCGTAATGCTCTATGAGTGAATCGATGAATTGATTATCGTGTGTGATACCAGTGCCGTCCTTTTTCTTTTTATTCCTTTTGTATGTGATATTCATTTTTTGTTTCATTATCGATTGAATAATACCGATTAATATCAATGAAATGCTCAGAGTTTCGACACAATCGGTTAATTCTTCAAAAATCGTTCGTAATGATAATACACTTTTAATTTCAGATGCAAATGATTCGATATCATTTACGATATTTGAAAATACATTGAGAGCCGTCATTACTTTAGAAGAATCTTTTGGTTCATTATGCAGTGAAAGAATAAAATCGAATAAAACAGAGAGTACTTTAATATGGTTTCTTTTACTATAAATGTAAAGACGTGACGGTTGAGGACCCTGAAGTGGCACCTTAAAATTGGGAAATAATTATATTAAATATACTATCGTTTAATGGCTAATTATTAACTTACAAATGAATGATCAAATTCTGAGCATTCAAATATTTTGATATATTCATTTAAATTATCGATTAAATTCTTTAAAATATCAACAGAATTACGTTTATCGATACCATTCGCTGTTCCATTATCGGTTTTATTAATTTTTTGATCATTTTCGAACGCAGAGTAATGTGCGGCTGCGATCGCACGTATCAAAAGGTTACGATACTTAAGCCATAAAAGTTCGTCTTTAAATGTCTTTTCTTTCATCGTTTCATTCATTTTATTCCAATGATGGTGATTCGAACGAAGAACTGTAAAATCGCGATTATCACAAACACAATCCCATTCAAATTTGTCTTTTTCTGTATCTATTTCCATATAATTTATTATATTTTCTGTCGATTGATGACTAAAATTAAAATTAAAAATTAATTAATAATAAATTTAGAAAAAGATGCATTACTTTTTCATTTCCAAAATTAAATCCAAAAACATGCGTTCGATTGAAACGGAACAGAATTGCAGTGAATTGTTTAAACGATCGCGTAATTTGATGATTTCCTCGACTTTTGAAAAGGATCCGAACTTATAACATGTGATCAGATAATCTAAGGTCTATTATTAAATTAAATTAAAGTCAAAGTTCACATTCATTTAAAATACATACATCTTTGTTATTCGCAGAATAAAATCGCATCGCGATTCCGATTAAATAAGATGCTGTCACAAAATGTCCCGAAACAATTAGCGGCGTCGAAATCAAATAGCCCATTGTATCATATTGAATGTGTTTAATATCCAAAGTGTCTAATATGGAGTGACTAGTACCAACAGCACCAATTATATTATAAAGTTTAAGTACAAATATATTTAAATAATAATTCGATGGACTTTTCTTAAGTGCCCTCTCGATAATTACTAACAATTGGAAGACGGTGTTATCTTCGATTTGTTTATTTGGATCCGTTAATATTTGGGCTATCATTAGAACATAATAATCCACGGGTTCAGTCACATTCAGTTCATTGTCATTTGTAACATTCTGATGAAAGGCATCATAATGATCAATTAATGTTCCGATTAATTTTAATTTTTCATTATCCTTTAATATATCATATTGACCCAAATAATATGATATATAATGGTGACATATATTTCTTTGAATCGAATTCATATCGTCACTTATATTTAATTTAAGGGTATCATCTTTAATGGAAATGAGCAGCTAAACATAGGATGCAAAAAATTAAAATAAAAATAAATTTATTATTTATTACCATATCTATTTCTTCCTTTTTTAGGTCACATTTTGAGAAAAGATAAAACATATCGTAAATGCACGCGATTTT
The DNA here is from genome assembly GCA_034697405.1 of Mesoplophora pulchra. Lineage (NCBI taxonomy): Eukaryota > Metazoa > Arthropoda > Arachnida > Sarcoptiformes > Mesoplophoridae > Mesoplophora > Mesoplophora pulchra. The sequence goes on from JAQIXB010001297.1 coordinate 6,322, forward strand.
CGAACCAAAAATTTCATAATATTCAAATAATAAATCTGTGATTGAATTTGAAAATCGTTTTAATAAATGTTCAGAATCGCCATGTGACTGTTGTCTCTTTTTAAGCAAATCATAGAGCAATATTTTAGCTAAAAATGGTCCACGGACGCGCTGAACGGGCTTAAGATTCGCGTTTTTATGTGCATACATTCGATTCGTTTTTTCGACACATTTTTCTACGAATTTTACGAAACATCCTAAGTAATGACACTGATGTAATGGTTTTGTATCATTTGTACTGCCATCATGACTGTTGATAATAGTATCATCTAACATTATGGAAATATTGTACAGTGTTAAATAGTAATCGATTTGATCTAAATTATTATCTATTAATGTCGTATATGCATCGAAAGCATCCTTATAACGTTTTAAATTAAATAATAATTCCGCCTTTCGTCGTGAGAGAAAATCAATATGATTCGCGATTTTATCCTTTAATGGTCCTTCGATCATACTGAGCATATCCTCATAATTTTGTTGCCGTTCTAATATCATGAGGAAAAGTTCCATTTCAGCCTCAGCCTCCATTTTATTCTCATTAATGAACTTTCGGCACATCGTTTCCGCGAAACGCAGCGTTTGATTCTGACCCTCGTCTTTGTGTGTCACCGCCTGACATTTCCATATAAATATTACATATTTACATATTCATTAATTACATATGTTAACAGTTTATTTTAATTGTGTATAAACACATTTAATGCTATTTTATTATATAATAATTTAACATTACATATAATGAAACCCTATACCTGCATATAAAGGCTCATCACAGCCCAAAAATAATAGGGATTTTTCGCTTTAATTTTATATAATTTCATAGCTATCGATTGCTGCTTTTTGTAATCGGACATTCGCACATACGCCATAAATAGATGTGAATGTAATTCTTCGTTCGATGGTTCCTTTTTTATGGCCAATTCATAGGCATCTGCTATTAGTTCATCTAAAATTTTACACATAAATTAATAAATAAAAAACAATAATAATGATAATGATACTTTTGTGTAATTCGCGGTAACATATGGTCATTGCCTGAAGAGTCGCGTCGTCCGTTGGGGCGTCATTATGCACTTCATTCAGAAGTGTCATACTCTCCTCATGACGCCCCAAACGTAACAATGCCAAAGCCTTCAAAACCTTTGCACATTGAAAATCCTTCTGTTTTCTTAGCACTTTCTCTGCCTCCTGAAGGGCTTTCTTATTATTACCATTATCTAAACAGTCTGTGCATTCACATTATTACATATTCATCATTAATACACATTCATTTACACATTCATTTACACATTCATTTACACGTTCATACACATTTTCATATGCAATAAAAAGACGTTTCCATTAAATACATAATAATCATGCATTTAAAAGGGCGTAAAACGCTTTTATATAATTTTATGCGATGCCATTTATGGCCATTTTTTAATTCATATATGAATATGCAAACATTTAATATGTTAAATTAAATGCATATTTACATATTACAATATTCAAATATTTCAATAAAACAATGAATAACCATTATTTTAATGACGAAATGTTTCAATTAAATCGTCAAATATTTGAATATGTAATTAAATATGAAAATTAAATCATAAAAACATATTATAATGGAAATTCCATTGATGCGTATGATACGATTAATATGAAAGTGAATGAATGAAAACGTACGATCATCGTATATGATCGTATATTTATAATCAGTAAATGAATCATTAAATAACGAAAAATGATAGAAAATCATACCATAAATTGGTCGGAGTCTCCGTTCATTAATATGAGTTAAGTCGACATGTGATTGTGCCATATTCGAATCATAATTTTCATGTATTATTTTAGTATACATATACTATCATTATATTCTATTCAATTCACGTGCATTCATTTGAACATTGTTCGCCCCAAAACATGGATCTTTAATTTTGTATGATCATTCCATTTAAAGATTTAATTAAAACACAAATAACGTACACAATTATTTGCCCCTTTTTAACGTTACATTAAATGTTACATGTGATTATAATGATGTAAATTCCATTTAAATGCGCCCCAAAAATAATAATATGCACATTAATCACATAAAAAACATATTAAATTTCTTTTTTGTGTCCGTATATTGATGTGAAAATTATAAATAATTAAATAATAAAATAAAATAATAATAATATCAGAGAATAATCATTAATTCAAAGAATGCCGATATCCGATGAAATACGATCGAATAATAAAATAGACTATCGACAGAAATACGTGAATCTGAAACGGAAATTGAAAATCCTAATTTATGTATGTATATGATGATTAATAATGATTATATGATGATTAATAATGATTATTAATGGTGAAATGTTTTAAGGAAAATGAGTGTTATGCTGAAGAGCATCGTAAGGTTCAGAGACAGTTACTTCAGGTGAATCGTGATAAATCGTATTTATTGGACCGTCTCATTCAATATGAACACATACAATCGACGACCGATGACTCCGATGATACACTCTCTAATGACAGTGACAATGAAACGAAACCCCACAAAAGTGAAACCAAAAATCGGTAATTATTTTAATACGAAAATGTTCTCATTATTCTTACGTTTAATTCTCTGATAAAAAAGGAAAAAAGTGACTGATCCAATATCAAATGATTCAAATGCACCATCATCATCATCATCACATCCGAAAAAGAAAAAACCATCATCATCGGGACAGAGTAACGTTAATCGTTCTAAAGGCACAAACACCGGAAAAGCATCGAAACCGCTATCGAATGCCGTCACATCATCAGTCACTTCCGTTTCAATGTCTCATCCGTCATCAGCGTCATCATCGACGAAAAACACAAAAACAGACTCTGGACTTTTATCGAAAACGAATTTAAAATCAAATTCAATCGGACATTATCAAACACCATCGATCGTACCATCATCTTTGACAAAAACCGATGGTCATATGACCTCTGAAGAACTCGAGAGACATCTCGAATCACGACGACAGCAGTTGGCTATGCTTATGCCGGAAAAAACACCTCTCACTGTACCCGTGGAACTCTTTAGTAATGAATCATCCAATGGAATGCCCGATAATGACACTTTTAATTAATTTCATGTCATTCATGATTATATACATGTATAATTTACATTATAATTTCATATAAATAATTATAATAAAAATAAAACTCTCATAATATTCTCATAATATTCTCATAATATTCTCATAAAACTCTCATAATATTCTCATAATATTCTCATAATAAAGTATAATTCAGCGATGGCCACGATCAGTGCTGCGCTGAGACCCGATAATACCTGCTGATGAATGACAAATGTATCGTTAGTTTTATGTAAATATAACATATGTATGCATATGTAAAGTATTAACACATACGACTGTTATCATCGGCTGCGGTAATGCATATTCCACCGCTTTGAAACAGAAAAAGAACGTCCCGATTATGGCCAAAAAACCATTAAAAACCGCGATTAAAATCGGACGCATTTTACGGACTGTACATATACATATACATATAAAATTAATAATGCAAAATTCACATATATCTTTTGATGCCACTTTTTAATGCATGAAATATTAGCATTAAAAAATGAGATAAAAGACTATGATTATGGTAAAAATCATACATTCATTTGAAAATGAAATGTGAGAATTAAGAGTGTTTCGTGGTGAATGCGATAATCCTTTTGTCATTTCATTATACTCTTTATTTGAATGTTCACATTTCAATTTTTGTAAACGCATCTCTAAAATCTCATTCTAAATATTGTTAAATATTAAAATACGATTAAATCAGTGAATGAATAAAAATGTTTCAAAATTTATGATAAAATATATTTCATTTAAAAATACTTTTCTTTTTTGCGGTGAAATGACACGACACTGATCCATTAATTGATAAAAATATTGATTATAATTTTTATCGATTCTCTGCAAATGTTTGTGAATCTCCGAAAGAGTTTCATAATCAATTAATTGTTTATTTTCATTTTCTGATTCTACAGCCGTTTTAAGGCCATTTTTTGCATCATCATCTTCGTTATTATCCAATGCTTTTGCGATCGTTTTTCTAATTTCAGGGCCTAAACGATACATACATTCGCGGGGATCACTCAAACACTGTGCTTTACTCATTTTTATTAATCATTTATCATTAAAATTGTATTTTATTAATTCATAAATATTATATCATTATATGTAAATACATCATTTCCCATGAATCACAACATGATAATGGGGCGTATATATTCTTTCATCGTCACGTGATTAATACATGTGACGAATGTATTTTTGTGCCTCTGTATGATTCTACTAAATTCAAAAGTGTTCGTAAAACTTAAAAGTTTTCAATATACAGTCAGTGTATCTGACTGTATATTGCCGTATCCGATTACACTCATGAACAGTTTTTATAGCCATATATTGCACTAAAATAAGATGCATATGCTAAATATGTACATATGCATGTAAATATAGCGCTGTATGTTTCTATGCTTTAATAAAGTTCAACATATGACTACAAAATATGCATACACTGAACCAACATGAATGAGAGCATAGTATGCTAAGTATTGTATAAACTATCTATACATAACTCTCTTAATTAACGGCGAAGACTGTTGCATTCTATGCAATTAAATAGGTAATGATGATATTGATAAATATACAGATTCACATATACAGTATGTATAATCATTAGAGTGTCAAATTTTAAGCAGTTTTTTACCGGAAAAAAAGCACTTGAACATGCCAAAAAAAGCAAAAAAAAGCACTTTTCCCAAAAAAGGTGCTTTTTTTGCTTTTTTTTAAAAAAATATTTATTTAATGATATATATTCATTATTTAAGTATATAATTATAATTATAATCATTTAATTGGCAATTA
>JAQIXB010001298.1:0-11250 GCA_034697405.1 Mesoplophora pulchra
ATAAGATTTTATTTCATAATTTATTTATTAATAAAATAAATATTGAAAATGTTCATAAAAATGTTATTTTATTATATTTAAAAATACATTAACATTTATAAATAAATTCATTGATGTTTAATAATAAAATTATTTTCTAAATTTATTAATTATAAAATCCATAAATAAATTCATTTATCGCTAAAAAGTACTTAAATCGCATTATTTATTAAAATCCATGATTTATAAATAAAGTAAAATCATAGTAAATTTTTAATTTTTAATTAAATTACTTTTTAAGTAAAATCTTAAAAATAATTTTCATATTTAATGCGTTTATTAATACTTAAAATTTGCGAAAAATCGCATTAAATATAAAAATTGATATTAAACATTTGTTTAATTTATATAAAGTGAAAATTCGTTAATAATCATTCATTTAATTGGACATAATTCGCAGGGAAAAGGCCGATTTGACCTTTGCACTCACCCCTCCACCATCCCTCATCAATCATCTCTATGTTCGTGATCACATCTTCGGGATCAAAACTTATTTCATCGGTGTCTGCAGCTTCATAATCATACAGTGCCACCGCCGTTATTCCATGAGAACCGTTCGTATTTGGAATATGTATTGTTTCTGAACATATTTCATGCGTTTCGTGCGTTTCCTGCACGTGTGGCACGTGCTGTGACTGTTGAAAATCAGACGCACGAATAACTTCCGTTTGTTGTGTATTAGACTCTGGCAATTTTATGGGATCATCATCACGGACTTCCCAATTACCATTATCATCATCTTCTTCTTCATGATGCTCATGCTGAGGATGGGGAACATCCTCTTTATGCGTCTGATAATCACCCGATTCTCGCGAAGACTGTGTTTGGAATGTATTTCTATCCGATTGTTGTTCACTATGCTGAGCTTCGACTTTATTTGGCACCGTTTTGCTATTATCAGTCTCAAATTTTGGAAATACTGAAATACCGATTTTGTTAACTTTAGGCGTCGCAAACATTGGTTTTTCATCATCGTCATTATCTCTTTGATTATCATGATCATTATCATCAATTTGGTTATCATGAACGATCTTAAGCTTTTGTTGCCTTTCCTCTTCCGCTTTTTTCGCCTCTTCTTTTTCTCTCTTTTCCCGCTCCAAACGTCGTGCACGTTCCTCCTCAGCGCGTTTCCGCACTTCGCTTTCATCACTTTTCGCCATATTCTCGAATTTGGCCCTTAAATTATTCGCTTTTCCTTTTACCACAGACTCTTTATCGACACCACTTCCGGTACGTCCTCTTTTTATTGTGTCACAATTCTCCTGTTCCCATGGATGCGCCGATTCGTCGACTCTGTCCTTTTCGACTCCGAATTTACCGCCGAATCCTTTACTCGAATCCGTTTGAGACGAATGTCGTTCAGTCACAGTCATCTCATCCCATCCAAAGGCAGCTTTATCTTTGCGATCGGACTGAACACCGAATTTACCGCCGAATCCCTGTGAATGGTCCGTTTGTGATGCATGTTTTTCCACTTTTTCATGATGCTCCCATCCCAATGCCGATTTATCGACGCGGTCCTTCTGAACGCCGAATTTACCACCGAAACCCGTCGAATGATCTGAAATATTTCTTACATTTTCAGCATTTTGGATCTATGTCCATTTTACACTATTTTTATATTCTATTATAAGAGTGCATTAATCAGCGATGTTCTTATATAACAAAAGGATAATGACACTTATAACTTTAGACACAATGCTTTTAATATTATAATAAAAATACTTTTATATTAAATATTATATTAAAATGATTTTTTATAATGACCTTTTTGTGATGCATGTTTTTCTAATTTAACGTGATAATCCCATCCGACGGCCGATTTATCGATGCGATCCTTTTGAACTCCGAATTTTCCACCGAAACCCGAACTATGATCTGATTTAATATAAAATATTAATATAAAAATATTAAAATTTTTTAAAAAAATCATTCATACCCTTTTGTGATGCATGTTTTTCCACTTTTTCATGATATTCCCATCCGACAGCAGATTTATCGACTCTGTCCTTTTGAACTCCGAATTTACCGCCAAAACCCGAACTATGATCTATTATGTTAAGAAAATTTCATGTAAAAACATATAATAAAAATGAAAATTTAAAAAATAAATTAAAAATGAATACCCTTTTGAGATGCGTGTGATGCTAATTTTTCATGATATTCAAATCCGACGGCCGATTTATCGATGCGGTCCTTTTGAATACCGAATTTCCCCCCAAAGCCCACTTTTGCATCCGTTTGTGATTCATGAGCATTTTTTTCTTTATTTTTAAAATCATCGGATTCCACATCTTTTCTTAATTCAGTTATACTAAAATTTCAATATATTAATAATTAATATAATTATATAGTTATAACATGCGTTACTTTATGGCCCCGATTCTGCGGCCCGATCCTTCGATGGTCTTTGATCCCCATCGTTGTTCCTGTTCCGTCACATCATTCTATAATCACATTTTTTATTTTTAAATTAATTTATTTCATTTTTTCGGACATTAAATTATTACATAAAAATATTTATAAAAAACTGAGCGCATTAATAAAATAATAATGAAATTTCCGACTATGGTTTTAAGGCCCGGTCTTAGAGTGGCTGAGCACAAAGGGGGTTTTATACCTGTGGTATAATACCCTCATTTACTCAGCCTTTGGTTTTGGTTTTTAGAACTAAGAGTGTGCTCATCTCAGGCTATAATACCGTGTAAAATAAAGTGTCTAAAAAGAGGGATAAAATGTTAAAAAATGGCATACCACAAAATCGGGATCCGTTTCCCAATCATCGTCATCATCTTTAGGGGCGTTTTTCGGAGTGTTTACGGTAGTGGCGGCTCTCCACGTCGCCATTCACTCGCAAAATACACTAAAATCCTCTCAATTCTCTTCACTTTAGTATTTCGATCATAAAATTAATATTAAAAATTCAATTATTAAATGACATTAACTAAAACACGCCCAAAAATCTCAATTTTACAGTATCGGATTTTACAATTATATCTAATGATATATACATGTGTCATTCATTTGTATTATAATTATGTTTTAAATGCGTATAATTATATTATCATATTAATTAATAATATATGATAATGAAATTTATTATAATAAAATACGGATATAATATATGATAAAATTATGTAATTTATAAATTTTTCTTTTATTATATCATTAACTTTGAGGAATACTGATTTTAGTGATTATGCATTTTAAACGTAATTTAAAATCAAATTTTTGTGAATAAATTTCTTCATATATCAAAACATAATGCATTATATTTAATTGATTATTGAAGCATATGATCGATGAATTATTTCGCAAAAAATATCATAATTATTGACTGTTCACACTTTAAATTTCACATACAAAAGTAACATATGAATTCACACATCTTTTGTAAAACTCATATTATTGCTTTATATTCAATGGGATTTCAATGTTCAGTGCGAATAAAATGATAGGCAATTCCCGGAAACTTTAAAAGACTTTATAATATCTTAAGTTTTTGTATGTCCAAAATTCCCATACTTTTCAGGTTCCATTTAAGCACAATATAAATGTGGAAAATGTTTAATTTTGTTATTTTGTAAATTTCTCATATTCCCAATTTTGTTCAGTTTCCCTCAGACTCCCAAAACCTGTTACTTCTATGACATGTGTCTGTGCATGTGTTTCATTCATAAATAAATATTTATAATAAATATTCGTTAAAATCATGGCTCTCATTAAACACTGTTTTTATAATAAACGATTAAATTCATTTACATCATTATCATCATTATCATCGTCTTCACCTTTACCATTATCATCATTATCTGTATCTTTAAAAGCATTATCACCATTGATTTATCATAATTCAAAACGTTACGAATCAAATGATAATGAAAATACAGAATCAGACACTTTCGGTGATAATGAATTTCGTAAATTAAACATTTTACCGCAGCGTAAAGAATGGATTCAGAGAAAAGAACGGTTAACTAATGTATGACATTTGAGACATTAATATACAGTAAAACCTTTTCATTGTGATTCTTTTTGAGTCTCTTTTGCAGAGGTTTTATTGTATTATTTATTTATGAAATTAATGATTGAATTTTACCATCAGTATGTGGGTCCGCGTTATAAGCGCATGGCTGTGGACCAACAATGGTCATCGGTTTGGCCCGCGGCACGGACATTTCATCCCGCGTCTGTTCCTCTGCCATTACGTCAGGGATATGTTAAAACGGATTCGAAATTAATTCCGCCGTCAAAATTTGTAAATACCGAATTAATGAAAATCCCTAATTTCCTGCATTTGACACCACCGGCAATTAAAAAGCATTGTGAAGCGCTTAAAAAGTTTTGCACACCATGGCCCGAAGCACTGAACACTGACCAAAAGTGTGAGCACTTTTTTCCGATTGAAATTAACATGAATGACTATGTATGGTCATCACCATCAATACGTGAACCAAAAGCACGCATCGTCATTCTCAGAGTTAAAATGTCAAAATTAAAACTCAATGATCATTCAAAAGATAAATTAAAACGTTTATTAATGGAACGGTATGATCCGGTCACAGATGAAATTACGATAATCGCCGATCGATGTCCGCTCAAAAAACAAAACTATGATTATGCTCATTATTTATTAACAGCTGTTTATTTCGAATCATGGGTATGAATAAAAATAATTATACATTAAAATAATCATATAAAACGATGGAAAATACTAATTTAACATTTTAATAATAATAATGAATATATTTATATATTTATGTGATATTTATTTGAATAGAAAAAGGAGCTATGGGAAGAGGAGAAAACGGAAGATGATTGGGAACGCTTTTATTGGGATAAAAGCAAATCAAAGGACACCATCATTAAGTATATGAAAGATGTAAATCCCGATCTGAATGAAGAACAAATATTAAACGATGAAAAAGTAAAGAATTATGCGTCATCAGTGATGAAATTACACGATGATGGTGAAAACGATGAAACATTAGAAAATTACAAAAAAAGCGTTTTAAATATTATTTTTTAGTTCATTTATTTAATAAAATTTATGTTAAAATATGTAAAATTTTTTAAAAATTATATTAATGAATAAATATGTATTATGTATTATATAAATTATTAATAAAAATCAATTTCTATGGTAATTAATGTATAATTATCAGTTTATAAATAAAATGTATATATAAATTGATAATTATCTAATTTAATGCATATTAAGATTCAAACATATCAATAAATAAAGGATTACAATGGAATGATATGCCTTAAGAATGGAAATCATATGACCATTATTTTCTTTTTAATTATCGTGTGAATAATTTAAGTGCATACTTTAGTAATATCATTGCAAATACAATGTTCTATTGTGGGGGGCTTTTGATAAATATAAGAAAACCCCCATTTTGAAGTGTCAGTGCATCCCCTATTAACTTAACACGCACTATACCATGAGAATTTATATACAAATTTCACCATAAGCCTCATCTTTAGAACTTTATATTGTCATTGAATATGAAAAGTTTTCATTTCAATTATAATCTATTTAAATGTTTATAATTGTAACATATTCAATACATACAATAAATACTGAATATTTAATATAATTTGCCATTAATGTATCTAAATATGTATCATGAATTGTCCTATGATAGCTTTTAGAATGCGCATTAATGCAAAATCATGATACACATTTTAATACATTAATGGCAATTGATGATTAAGAAATTTCGGGGTGACCCATGCCCTGTAAGATATTCGCCATAATTGCCATTGATAAGTACCATTGAAAAGGTAATTATGAGAATCTACTGAAACCTCAGATCTATAAACATGCTAAATATTTTACATATTTTTTAAAAAAATATAAACATTTTTTTTGTTAAATATTTAAATTAAAGAAATTCTCTTATTATTTTGAGCATTCTGATATTAATATTGTCATGTAAATGGTCAATTTACATTAAGGTCAATATACGTCAAAAAACTAAGTTTTTGAATACAAAAGTCAAATTTATTACACATTTGAGCTTTGCACCTTATAATTATTAAAATAACATAGTAATAAATTAGTATATCTGATGGGTCACTTTTGGCATCCTTCTTTATTCAAACATAAAAATTATTATATTATTTTTATTTTATAATTTTCAAATGCACACAAAATGTATATGACCTCTCATGGTAAAGAGAATGTTAACATATTATATTTTTGTATTAATTAATAAATTAGTATTTTAAATATAAATTATTAATATGATGTTATCTAAGATTATTAGTAATTTCTGTTAAATATTACTTTTATAAAGAGTTTAAAAGTATTTTGAATTCAAAAAACATGAATATAAACATAATGATAAATAAATATTAATAAATTTTATTACAAAAACATACACTTTTAACCTTTGAACTTATGTTACTTCAAAAATTAACATAATAATTGAATGATGATAATAATTTATGATTCAATAATATTCAAAAATACATTTACTTTATATTGAGACATATATAAAGGGCATTAAAATATTTTTATATTATTAATTAATAAATGCCATTTATTGAACAAAGTTTTAGTGAATAAAAAGTTTATTATATTTAAAAATCATTAAAATAAAAATGAAAACATATATATTTTCAGCATTTTTAATATTTTTATATTCATCATTAGGTATTAAATTCGTATGATTATATTAAATTTTAAAATTAATATTTTATAAATAATTAGTAAAAAGTAATCCGAATGAAGATTGGGGATATGTGAATGTGCGTAAAGATGCGCATATGTTTTGGTGGCTTTATTATGCATCATCCAATACTAGCAATAGTAGTGATTACATGTCAAAACCGTTAGTAATTTGGTTACAGGGTGGTCCTGGTGCTAGTTCCACAGGATTTGGAAATTTTCAAGAAATTGGTCCTTTGGACGTAGATCTAAATCCACGAAATACATCATGGTTAAAGTACGCTAATCTTTTGTTTATCGATAATCCCGTCGGAACCGGATACAGTTATGTCGATAATTTCAATGCACTGACGAAGAATAATACTGAAATCGCTAATGATTTAGTCACATTAATGAAAGAGTTTTTAACGAAATTACCACAGTTTCAGGTATTTATTGATTACTTTTTTTTTAATTATATTAATCAAAAGGTCAGTTTCAGGGTAACAAAAAAATACATTTCAATATATTTAAATAAATGTTTAATTATAAATGACAGAAAATACCCATATATATATTTTCGGAATCATACGGTGGTAAAATGACGGTGACATTTTCCATACATCTTTATAATGCCATAAAAAACGGAAATATTAAATGCGATTTTAGAGGCGCCGCTTTAGGAGATTCATGGATATCGCCCGTCGATTCCACCGCTTCATGGGGCCATTACCTCTATACTATGGTATTATCTTAAAAAACACATTCACCTCACTTTTTGTTCATATCCTCACTTTTTGTTCATATTCTCACTTTTATATTCATTTTTATCATTTTTATTTTATATTTGTAATGATGATATAATAATTAAAAACTTTTTATTTGTATTTAAAGTCATTAATCGATGAGAATGAAATGAATGGTGTTAATGATTATGTGAGTAAAATACATAAAGCATTAGATTCGAAACAATACGATTTAGCGACACAATTATGGGCCGACACAGAGGATTACGTATCGAAAATCACCGATGGTGTCAATTGGTATAACATCCTTCAAAGTCCTTCAGATGAACCAAAATCAATATCTAATTATTTAAACCGCATTAACATTAATAAAGACATAAATCTTAATAATAACGTTGAAATGTATAAAATACGGACGATCGGAGAATTTCACGGTAATAATTTATTTGATTTAATGAACGGTCCGATTAAAAAAAAATTGGAAATCCCTAAAAGTGTATCATGGGGTGGTCAATCAGCACAGGTGTTCAGTGCATTATCATCGGATTTCATGATACCGGTAGTTAATGATGTGGATGATGTACTAAATAATACTCAATTAAAGTTAACCGTATATACGGGTCAATTGGATTTAATCGTAGACACTGTCGGCACTCTCAATTGGATTAAAGGCCTTAAATGGGGCGGCATTAAAGACTTTTTAAATGCTAATAAAAGTGCGATTTTAGATAAATCGGGAAATACCGCCGCATTCTATAAGAGCTATAAAAATCTCTCATTATTTTGGATATTAAAAGCCGGTCATATGGTACCGGCAGACGCCGGTGAAACGGCGCTTATAATGCTTCAAAAAGTTATTGGAAATTAATTATTATTTACTTAATCGTTCAGTAATTATTAATTTTAAATTTTTTATATACTTTTATGTGACTTTAAAATTTAATAAAAATTTAAATGTAAAATACTTTTAATGTGAAATATAAAATCTTTAAAATTTGATATTTGTTTTATAAATAAACATTAATTACTAAATTTTTGTTTTATTAAATAAAATTCAAAACATATTTTATTATATTTTATTATAAACCCAATGACACAAGTTTAAGGACACTGATTTTTTCGGTTTTTTATTTTTTAAATGATAAACATGTTTCTATGATATTAAATTAAAGTTTAATTAATCATATTTATATATAAAAAATGTATGAAAATTTCATAATAAAATGATAATATTTATCATTTTTAAAGCAATAATATGTTATGATGCCATTGTCATGTATTGTCAATAGAGCCACAAATCTTTGGGATTATCCCGATTAAGAAAGTATCTATTAAACTTTGAAAATTTGTAATGTATAAATTAATGTTATTTCTTATAATATTCATTTTTTAAATATTACCTTTGGTTAAATATGTTTTTTACCGTTAAAATATCTTTTAAGCAAAAAAAAATCATTTTTTTCAAAAAAAAATTACCGGAATATGCCAAAAGTATTTATTAATTACTAATTATAATTAATCATTAAAGTATTTATTAAATTGTTTATTATTACCGTAATTATTTACGTAATTTATGATTTCTCATTTTTTTTGGGGGGGGGGTCTTATAAGGTGAAGTGTGGTCATTTATTTGATTCATTTAAAATATTCATTTCAAAATTCGCGATATAAGACCGTGTCTTATACCTCGAGGTATAGGATCCCCCACTCAAACCTCGCGATATTAGATCATTGCTTACATGTTAGGTTAATTTCACTTTATGCTTAAATATATAATGTAAGCTCCAAATAAAAGCCCATTGCCCTAATATAAGTCCCGGGTTTCTATTTGGGGGGTTTGTTTTTTCATATACACTCTGTTCTCGATTTTGGCAACCAGTTGGGCAAAGAAAATGTGTTGCCATAATCAAGAAATTGCCATAATCGAGTGATGCCAAAATCGAGAACAGAGTGTACCTGTAACTGTACAATTTTATTAAAATATTATAAAAGCACAAAATAGAAATATTTTTCCCATTATTATTTCGATATTATTTCAAAATACTTTTTTAAAATTTCCCAAATATTTAGCTCATCTTACTTTTGATGCATTTTTAGGGCAAAATATTGATAGAAATTAGGTTAATCGGGAGTTTTTAGAAGTTTATTAAGAACTTAGGAATTTTCAGGATTTAAAATAAAATTATATAAATTCGGGAGAATCGGGAGTAATAAAGGGGTCTCAAATGCTTTATTTTTATTAAATTCGTGCATAACTACTAAATTTTTGGTCCCAATTATTGTCCCGATTTTACTCATTTTTAGTTCGAATTCATTTTTTTAGTGCCGAAGATTTGTGCCTTTAATTATCAGTTTAATTATTTCGTTAATAAAATACCATCACTATGGTAATAGTGATTTATAAAATCTGATAATTGCTAATATTATATTTAAATGTTTCAGATTTATAATGCAATAATACAATGTTTATTAATATAAATTTAACTAAATACTATCACATTAACTTATGTAAACTTAAATTTCATTATAAAACAGTGTCATTATGATATATATGAATGAGAATTGTGAATAAATTTTAACATTCATCACAAATTATTTTTATTTCAATTAAATTAAAGCGTATAAATTTTTGTAATTAATTAATTAGAATTTTAAAAATAATATTAAATAATGGCGGAGCATCGTTTTGGCGTATTCTATGTAATAACGCGTGTAATTTTAGGCGTTTTGACACTTATTGCGATGATAATGATAATTTGGGCGGCGGTGGATTTAGGCCGTGAATGGGGTCATGATCATAGAGATAGAATCTATGTTTTGGTATGGCTCTTAATTTCATTCATCGTATGTTTTTTGGGTTTTTACGGTGCATATAAAGAGCATTTTATGTCGACACTGCTCTTTGGCATCATCGAAACGGTTTTCGTATTCATCGGCATCGCCTTTACATTTACCATTTATACGCGATTATCACAGATCTTTGTATGTGTCATCGCATTCATCTATTGTTGGATGTTACACGTCATGGGACGTGACAGCTATGCTTTGCCACGATTTTGCCACAAATAAATCATTCATTTCATATCCGAATATTGTCCGTTCTCATATTATATACGTTTATATGTCTAATAATTTTTAAATAAAATTATTAATTTTTTTAAATAAAAAAATATTTGAAATAAAATTATCAAAAAACTCATCGAAAACGAACATGTTTTATATGTGAAGTAAAAGGGTATATAAATATTTTTAAATGTCTAAAGATAATCACGTTTATTGTAACATAATATATATGTGTCATTATCGTAAACCGAAGTTTTTTTCCATTTTAAAACAAAAACTTTTCATTCATATTATAAATGTTAAAATAAATACCTCTTTTATTAAATACATATTAAAGTTGGAATTTGCAGGGAATTCCTTTTTTTCTCCCAAAATGTTCCCATATATAACTAATACTAAATTTCAAAAATTTGGAAAAAACGTTTTATTAACATACAGTGATATGATAAAAAATTGTAAACATTAGAAAAGTTCCCTCACTCAATGCCAACTTAATAACTATACACAACTAAAATATAACTATTTTTGTATAATTATTTTTTATAATAAAATTTTAAAAAATTCATATTTATAATATAAAATCAAAAAATATTAATTTTATTTACTCATAAATAAATTGTTATTATTAATAATAATTATATTTTATAAATGTTTTTAATGTTATAATGTACTTTTAAAATAACATTTAATTTTTAATTATTTAATACTCAAATACATGTATGTTTATATTATACATTAAAT
>JAQIXB010001299.1:0-11249 GCA_034697405.1 Mesoplophora pulchra
ATTTTATCAATGATGTCACATATTATATTAATTTAATTTATTTTTCACTTTTAATATATTAATTTAAAATTTTAGTATATATATGATGTAAAATAACTTTTTTTTGTCTATAGATTTTCAATAAATTTATTTAATAAATTATTAATTAATAAACTACTTTTATAGCAAATAAAATTATCATTATTATTAAAGATTTCTTTAATTTGAATTATTAAATAAAATTATAATTAATTAAAAACTAAAATTAGATTCTTTTTGTTTATTAACAATTAAATTAATGAAATATATATATATATATATAAATATATTAATAAATAAAAAATGAAAAAATAGTGAATGCATTTTCGTTTCTAAAATTAAAAGTTTCAATTGACCTATGATATTGCACGTGATGCGTGAACTCATAATGCACCTCAAAATTCTGCAAAAAAAATAAACGAAAATATTCTCAACAAATTTATTGTATAAAAAGCACCGGATATTTTTATAAATTAATTATCATTTATTCATTATAAATTTGAAATAATAATAATCATAGTCATAATCATAATTAATAATAATAATAATAATTATAATAATAATAATAAAATGTGCTAATGAATCATTAGCAAACAGTTTATTTAATTTTTAAATTTAAATCTTTAAAATCGGACTTAATTTTTAGCATCATTTCAATAGGAACTGGAAATTCGCTTCAATATAATATTAGCGAATTTTATAGTCATTATTATATTCAATTATACAATAATATCAATTAATAATAATGATAATTATTAGTATTATTTTATAACTAATTATTAATTAATTATAATAATAAACTTAAGGAATGTATTTATGTATGTGTATAGTATGTATGTTCATGTCAATGTTCAAAAAATGTATATTCATTATGTATAATTATAATGCATTAATGCATGAGGAGCCAATTATTAGAATACTTTATATATATATATTTATATATATTTATATAATCATATAATAAATTTCTAAACGCGATTTTTGTTTGTGTTTTGTTCATATGAACATATTTATTATTTCAAAATGCGTTTGTTATTTGAGGATCTAAAATAAAAATGAAATTTTTTAATTTAAAAAATGATTGCGATACACAAACGACATTCACAATATAATTATTACAATATTTATGTATAATTTTTTCCTTTTTTTGTATGTTCAGTTTCTGCATGTTTTGTATTATATGAAAAGATATTTGAAATAAAAGAGAGCATTTAATTAATTAAAATACAAATTTATTCATTAATTAATTTGTATTTTAATTAATTAATTAATCATCACACAAAACTGTTTAATAATAAAGGGTGAGTCATGTTTCGGAACCGTTTTTGTTAATTTTTTTAATTTTATATATTATATAAATTATGAAGTGATGCATCATAAATGCATGAATTTTCTTTATTCATATACAATATAAAAGCAGGAACTTATAGTCTGAGTTTTTAGTGTTCATTTATTTAATAGTATCATATTATATATATTATCTATATTTATATAATATTAATTTTTATATTTAGAGTTTGTTTTTTATTAATTTTCGTAATAATAATAGTAATGTGAAAATGTTGAGGAGAGTTTAGTTTACAATTTTTATTTTTTAGTATTAATAATAATTATATTAATATATTTTTAGTGTAAATAACTTTTTCAAATTTAGTTACTTTATAATTATAATAAAGATATTATGCAAAATTAATTGCATTATTATTTGACCCGCACATTATAAGAGTAATCCTCAACTTTAGGAACGTGTTTTATAAATAGTTTAGTAATTATTAGTATTTAATTCATTTACATATGTAGTTTAATGCTCACAGTCATCAGCATCCTCAGCATTACACGTGTTTTTACGACAAAAGATTGAACTTTTAATAGTAAATAACTATTTAGTGCCCCAATTGCGGATTTAGTGTGTTTCAGCGCAAAGATATAATTATCGCCATTAAATAGCGCATGTATGTGTATGTAAAGTGTTATTGTATCATAACAAAAATCGCAATCACTATGCCCATCGTTTAATATTAAAGAGCATTTTCCATTACTGATTAAAGATGCAATTATTAATAGTAAATTACAACAGTGATTCACAACAAAAGTTCATTATTATTATTGCTGACAGTGTCTGTTATCACCTGAGCTGCTATATGCCGTCATATTGACATTGATATTTTTGGAAAGATAATTAAGTAAACTAGCTTCATTACCATTAATGAATAAACTAGCCATATCTGCCACATTAGTAGCAGAGGGTGCTGTTCCCCCATTCGGAGTCATATCAAACTTCTGAATTCTCTTTAAATGACGATCACATTCGCAGTGAAATTTATATTCCATAATTGAAGCGAATCGCTCGTGACACGCGCGGCATTCCATATATATCTGAATTAATTTGAGCGTCGCTTTTATTTCGGAGTTTTGTTTTGCGAAACATGACGCTCTCTGATGACCCAAACATAGCACTTCCGCGGGGTATGTCATGTGACACTTTTTGCACGTGAATCCGACTTCGACATCGGCCTCTACCATCAGCTTAAAGTCACCATCGCTTATCATACATCGCAGTTCTTCGGCGCTGCGTCCGTCGTGCATAAAGCGAACGCTGCTGATTCCGGACTGATTTAGTTTATTGGTAATTTCAGGTAAAGACGATGCCGGCAGTTGAAGCAAACTGAGCGGTGTCCCATACATGTTACTAGTATCAGCGTAAAAAGCATTGTGTCCCTGTTGCTGCTGATGTATTTGCTGTTGAGACTGTTGTTGTTGCGGCTGATGATGATGCTGATTTAATGTCACATTTTGAGTTGTCACAGACGCTGATGGAATTGATCCGCCGCTCCCGGATGAAGCTATGAATGAAGCGATTGAAAAGAAAAAGAACGATCAAAATAAAGATAGTTACAGAGTGTCCGTAATTAGTAAAGTGAGAGTATAAAGATAGTTAAATGCCATTGAGAGAGGCATAAAAATGCATTTCTGCGCTATTAAAATGTATGTCTTTTGCTTGTTTTGGGCGTGCATCGCTGCGTTCGTGAAGCAATGTGAGGAGCGTGTCATCGTCACTAAAAATCGGGTCTAAGGATTGGGATGCACATTATTTCCACCCCTAAATTTGATGCCACTTTAAGATAAGGCACATCTTAACTTGACTCAGGTGTTCAATGAAACATCACAGCATGCGAGAGACACATAAAAATACAGGTAAAATAGTAAATTTACAGTTCTCCCAAGAAGTAGATGGCAATTATCATGAGATCCGGCTTTAGTTAGCAAAACTAGCAAAGGCATTAATGGTTAAAAGAAAAAAGTACACTCAACTTATGAGAGAGAGAAAAAGAGTAAAGAGAATAAAAGAAAAAAAAATTATTTTCGATCTTTCGTTTTTCTCTCTTTTCTTTAATACTCCCGCTTTTCCCCCTTTACTTTCAGCCCCCTGATCATGTCTCTAATCTCAAACAATGAGAAAAGTGAAACTAGTAAAACTCTAGTGAGGCTCAAATTTGGCATTCCCTTTTGCTGCTTCGATTCTTTATTTCATTTCGACTCACTTTTGACTCACAAATATGACATTTCGCTTTTGCTATTCATTTGAGCGTATATAAGACGATGGAATGAAAGAGAGAGACAGAGAGAGGCAGAGAGAGACGCGGGAGAGCATGGGAGAGACGCGGGAGAGCATGGGAGAGACACAGGAGAGAGTCATATATAGTGCATGACATTGGGGGATGGGAATGGTAAATCTCAATGAACATAAAATTCTAAAGTTTTAGTTATTGCGGCACAGTTTTTCTCAGTGTCCCGATCAATCATTCAGAGATGACCAAAAACATTAGAGAGTGCAAAAGCCTTTTTCCTCAGATTAGAAAAGTATAGTTAACATATAGTATTAGAGCATCACATATTATATATGAATGTTAAAGTAATAAAAGAAATGAATCAAATGAAAGACATTCGCAGCGTTAACACACGTCAATGTTTAATACATAAAAAGCTTATGTATGGCACTGCGCGATGGCACTGCGGTGTACGCATTCCGATATAATTTTAAAAAATTATATATTTTTCTTTTTTAATATTTTTAATAATATTAATATAAACTATAAACTACATATATGTACATATGAGCAGTGTATATTATATGAATGCATTTTCAAACTCATCATATCAGTCGTTAGAATCAGAAAAATATATTCTGGTCACAGCTGTCCATTTTTCAGTGTCATTTAGTGTCTCTGTGGGTGGCTGCCCTCCTCATACTAGCGACTCATGACTACTTTCTAAAGTTGTCTCTTCACTTTGGCACACCCTCTAAAAAACATTGCAAAAGATGCTCAATGTTAATACTAAAGTCTTTAGTTTGGACTTTTTTAATCACTTTACTTAGAGCCCAACTTTTAAGATGAATGACTATGATAAGGGATTTTAATTAATTTAGTTTTTGCTTTTCTTTTTACTGTGATCCTCCCTCAGTATTCCATTGCGATTTCGTTATATTTATGCGTATTTATGTATGTATATCCCTCTGACACTATCCCCTTTTGCCATTTTCTATGCATTTTTTTACTTTTTTGCATCACTTTTTCTTACTTTTTCTTTACTAATTCTAAACCTATACTTTATATAAGCCTCATTTGCATGTACAGTAATTTGGCAATAATTTACAGCACTAGTTTAGCACTAGAAAGAGAACAGTGACTCGCGACTTCTTCTACTAATAACATAAAATAGCATCGCATACAAAAAAGGAGTTAACAGGCTTTAGGCTTAAAAAACATCGTATCATAGTGCCAATGCGCCACTCAATGCTTTTTCTATTGCCACAGTAAAATAGTATAGCAGTACATGGTAGTACATGGCAGTAGTTCGACAGAGCAAAGCTTTAGCTCACATTTTTTACGGCTCAAAGGAAACAGTAATATTAGAGAGCATCGAGTAACTTCGATGTTATACTTTAGTAAAAAGAAATGCTGAAAAAAGTCTCTTCCATTTTTGAATCCCCTCTTTTTTCTCTCTTTTGACTCACATATTCACTCACATATACCCTCACATATACCCTCACATATACTCTCACATATACCCTCACATGAGCATTAAAAAATCAATGAATGCAAAGATATAACGTGAGAGTAGAAACGTTACGAATTAAATCGAGAAAAATGCACAAAAATTTGTATTTTCATTCTATGGAGAGAGTGAACTACAGAGTGTACTGCAATACTAGCAATACTAGTAGGAGAAAGTAAGAGAGAAAATAAGGTTTGTAATGCATATTCACATAACTAAACATAAATAGCATGAGTTTATATGATGTACGAATTTATAAATCTCTGAGGAAACAATTCACAAATTTTGAATCACCATATTTAGTACATTCTCAGTACGTTTTTTTAGAAATATAACTTTAGTAATGATATGCGATAAGAAAATTGCATTCACTTATGATTTGAGTAAAGATTTAACTCATTCTGAACATAAAACATTTTATGATTGACACTCTATTACTGTCTATTACAAGTCTAACTATATACAAAACAACGTTTAAATGTTATAAGCGCTTATAATGCATGTGTATACAGTCTCTCACCTATTTTACATAATCTACTGCTACTAGTGTTTTGCTCTTTCTTTTCATAAACTATATATACACGACATCCCCATCATAAAATAAGTGAATGCGACATGAAGCAAGTACTAGTACTAGTACCAGCTCAAAGTGAAAGCATTGCTGATGCATGTTTCTCTCAATCATCTCTATTCACACACTGCATGTTCCTCCTCTCAATAAAATTCTATTTTCTGATCGCGGAAAGCGATTAACCCTTTTTATAAAGTTGTACTATGTATGTACTAATGTATTCAATGAGAGTAAAACGATTGAGAATAACATGCTAGTATATCTTTCATAAACTCTCTCTCTCTCTCTCCCCTTCTAGTCATATAAATATTGTTATATAAAGTAAACTAGAACTAGTTGTGCTCTGCTTTCACAAATGCAAATCGTTTAGGTCTGGATCCTGTCATAACACATGATGTATTACTCGATACTGTTACTCTTTTAAAGGCCAATATAATGCCGTAAAAAAAGGATTCACTCACAAATGATTCGATGAGCGTATGAACCATATATTAGTGATATATCGTTCGATGTAAAACGGAACCGTATATATTTTAAACGCTTAAAAATTCAACACAATGTAACAACATGTTGAACCAAATAAACTCACATTCCACTATTAATACACTATTCTAAAGTATACAATAGTGAAATGACAAAATTATCTACTTATATATTAGATATTATTTTTACCTAAAATTATATGTATTATAATGACATGTATATGTACATATTTTCTTAATATTTCTAAATAATAGAATATCGTATTTAAAGAAAAAATGCTTTCAATAACTATAGTAACGAATCTCAAGTAACTGAGGAACTCAATTCCATTGGCATATTATTGAAGAATTATTATATATTTTTTAATATATGCGTATATTTTCATATAATAATAAAATGTAATAATATGTATTACTTTCTAATCTCATGCTAAAAGAAAGGCCCTTAAATTTAAATGGAACCAATAACTTATAAAAAATCAAAATTCTAGTACATATATTACTTTCTATTTAAACTTATATTTTTTCATTTTCTCGAAATATATAAAAAATAAAGGAAATGGGGAATGTAAAAAAAGAGAAAGCATATAGGGGAAGAGTGAATATAATCGGATGCAATAGTGATAGTAATAGTAAAGTATAAAGAGGAAAGTATCAAAATATTCAGGGGCAACAAACATGATACGTTAAAATTAAATTTCGTGTCTTTTGTCTCTAACGAGATGCTGATATAATACAATGCACAATACAATTGTAGCATTTTGGGGATGATATTTTTTTAAAAAAATGGCACTCTTTAAAAATACCATCACCGAATTCATAGGGTAATATAAATCAATAATGTCTCAACACAAAAGTACCTAAAAGATTAGCATTTCTAATAAAAGCCTAAGGGCCGCAAAAAATAAAAATGCATGAAACAGAGCAAACCATTCTTAAAAAGTTTTTTCTTTTAGTTTTATATATATATGTATATATATATATAAATTTATAAAATATATAAAAATATTTCATATATAAAAAGATTATATGCATGTAATATTGAAGTTTAACACATATAATACTGTACATGTACATACACCCCCTCACATTGAATTATATATCGTTTCTGTTAATATCGAACGCACAAAAGAATTGAAAAAATCAAAAATCATTTCTTTTATTTGAAAATCATATAAAAACTAAAATAACTCTCAGCTTTTGAATGCATTATTAGAAACTATATAATTATTGAATATTTAATTCTTAAATGTTTATTATTTTAATCAATAAACACATTAATGATGCAAAAAGCTCATGATTAATGTGATTCTAATTTATTGATTGAATCATGTTCATAAAGAAAATTATATTTTACAATTGTATTGTATATTATATTATATCGTAAAAGTATAGCGATATTTTAATGTATATATATATTTCTATACATTTCTATACATTTACAAGAAAAAGCTATTTACATAAAGTCATTAAAATTTGAAAACTTTTTATATCATTTTCTTAGAGTGAAAGTTAAAGCTAAAGTTAAAGCTAAAGCTAAAGCAATGCTCAATGCTCAATATTCCAATTAAATTTTAAAAATACAGAAAAATAAGAAAATGCCATAAATGATCAGCATAATGAAAGAAAAAACAGCATTTTTATCATGGAATAAAATTAAAATATTAGTATTTTAACTTTTGCCTTAGATATTCAATTAACTTTTTGCAAGAATATTTATATTGTATATACTAGTATATACTAGTGCACATTATATTCTTTATTTATCAACAAATGTAAAGTATTTTATATATTATTTTCTTTATTTTTGTATTTTTGTGTTTTGAGAAGAATATGATATTAAAAGAGCATAGAAATGGTGTAATATTCTCCGCATTTCACAGTTGCATTAAATGCATTGTATTATCGGCATGAGTTTCACATTGAAAAATGCATACATATGTATATATTCAGCACTAATACTTTATTACATTATGAATTTCTAACATATTGTGTCGGGTGTTAAGTCATAGTCTACCTCTTTGTTGTATATTAATCATAATGTATAATAATAATGTATAATAATAATAAAAAGGAAAAGCGATATTTGTAAGTGAAAGGAAATATAAACTTAGGAACTAGAAACAGGTGAGACAATATAAGCTATTATAAAATGGGCTCATTTTAGTATTTTGTTTGTTACCAAATGAAATATGAGTTAAGAAGAAAATAGAGGGGAGAAAATGAGAAAAAACAAATTAAAAAGATCCATTACTAGTACCATAATGAACTTATTTTTTACCATAATAACATTAGTAATTATTATTATTTAATGAATAAGCGTATGCTTATGTTTATAATGGTATGTATGTGCGAATAATGTGATTCTATTTGACTAATTAGTTTTGCTTTTTTATATGAGCGGTAATTAGTATATAAAAGAATAAAGTACTAGCATACTTACTAGTACATTTAACATGAAAAAATGCATTTAATTAAAGAGGATAAAAGACAAAAATACTATGAAAAGAGAACTATAAAATGTAATTAATTATTAAAGAGAAGGGAGAGATGGAAAAGAAAAAAATAGACGACAGAGGCGAGAAAGTCTTTCGGAAGTGCTAGTATGCTAGTATATATTGCTAGTATACAAGAATATTAGTTATGTGCTATTATTGCTCAATAGTGAATGCTATTTTCTAATTACCTGTCAACATTAGTGCAATGTGCAAATAATGAAAGAAATTGAATTGAGTGAATTGAGAACAAAAAATTACTTATATTTGCACTTTTTCTGCAATCATCTCTCTCTCTCTCTCTCTCTCTCTCTCACTCTCTCTCTCTCTCTCTCACTCTCTCTCTCTCTCTCACTCTCTTAGTTACTCTCATAGTAACTCTCTCATAGTAACAAAAAAATCTGCGCATTAATTCACCGCAGTTCCTTTTGCTTCACATTTCTTCATTCATTGATCAGCCCCATACTGTATACACCATAGTATGTTCTAAACTAGTGTATGTACTAATATGCTGCTGGACTATAACATCTAAAGTTATTAAGTATTAGAAAGAAGAGAGAGAAAAAATAATAAAAAAATCAGAGCCGAGAGAAGAATTAGAAAATTTCTTTGTACTCTCTCCAAATGTCATTGTGGGCATAGGCCCATACTAAGCTAAACTAAGGCATAGTAATAATATGAGACATTAATTTCAGCGGCAATTACATTTCAAGGATATTACACCAGATTCATATGAAAGTAGGAATGGAGGGGGTGCAACTAATATTGGAACATAAACTAGTGATAGTGAGATTTTCTTACAGAAGGAGGTTCTCCTCCACTGATCACTACTCTATGCGACCACCGCCGCCACTTCAAACCTTATAATAAGCGACTCTCATTTCAACTTTTTAAATTTTTGTTAAGAAAAAAGGAAAATTTTTGTCCTATGTCTACTAGCATTGAGAGTGCATGAATCTAGTCATTAGCAGGAACCTTTTGTATGTAAAAAAAGATGATGAGAGATGAGAGTGAACATGTATTAAGAATGCACTTTAAACATTGAATTTAAAGAAAAAAGAATATCACTGATTCCATGGTTTGGTTCTTTCGGATCTTTCACTATATTTAACGATATCTTTTAAAAGTATATACCTCTGCATATACGTATATATACACATACATATATATTCCTCCCCCACCATTGAGTTGAGGATGAATAAAGATTTTTGGTATCCCCATAGGTGAATGCCATAATTTGATAGTGTAATTATACTCTATGCTTTGGCTCAAATACTGGCACATCACCGCCTGAAGGACATATGCAGAGCCGAAATGCCCAAAATTAGCTTTAACTTTAACATTTGAAAAGGTGAGTGTAATTATCCTGTCTCTAGCAAATAGGTGTTATTAGCTCTATCTAGTAACTAGTAATAATGAAAGAGTAAAGTTTTAAAGGAGACTCAGCGCTCAACAATAAAATTGCACGACCAATGGGGTGTTCCCAATCACGAATTTGAATATTATATAAAAAACTATAAAAAGGGGGGTCACTATAGAATAATGAAAGAAATAAGAGAAATTTTTAAGATGTAATAATGATAGTCCACTAATGATAGTGAACAAAAATTGCAACAACAAAGTTCATTACCACATTATATTGCATTATATGTATTTATATATGTGTATATGCACACTACAGTATGTGCACAGAACAGCATAAAATATATATACATATACATTGTATATGTGTGGATTGAAGAAAGTTAAGTTCAATCTCTAATATCATAATAATACAAATAATAATAATAATAATGTGTGTTCTTTTGCTCGTCTGTTAATGGTCAACTTTCATCGAACTAAAACTAATGATCATTACTAAAATGCATACTCTCTTTAAGTCATTGAGAAAAAGTCACTTCTTTATTGATGCATGATTTTAGGGCTGTACTAATATATGATGCATGTGATGCACATCGTAATATTGCATTTAATTGTTCAAACAAAGGTTAGTGAAAAGTACACCTTTGAAAATATGAATGCCATAATGTTACTCATGTCACTCTTATTATTACATCATATGGCACTATGCATAGTGTACCCAAAAGAGAGGAAACGCGTTACGCTTTTATGAGCATTGCATATGAACTTAGTTATGTTATGTTTGCATTTAGAAACTATTTCCAAAGACATGAGACATGAGAAAATATTCCGGTATTTCAATTCCATTCTCATAAATGGATTTTTAAAAACTTTTAAAAAATCATGAGATATGATTCAGAGAATAATTAAATAAAAATAAAATTCTTTTAAATATGAAAATGTGCTTAAAGTACATTTATGTACACTCATGTATGTGTAGATTTTTATAGTGACATTATAGTATACGCAGTTTCAGCACATCACCATTATCTTTATAATTGAAACAGAATTTTTTGGCGTTAAAATTAAGCTTTTTATATGCACATACGAAAAGAAAAAGAAAAATCGAAAATATTAATAACATCTATTATTGGTTTTATGTTTAAGTAACAATAATAAGGTACTAGTAAAATACTAGTAAAATACCAGTAAAATAAAGAAAAGTCTGATAAAAAAGATTTAAAATTCAAAACGCGGCGAATGAAAGTAAACTATTCATTGAGA
>JAQIXB010001300.1:0-11248 GCA_034697405.1 Mesoplophora pulchra
TTATAGTGACCATAAGAGCATAATTAAACTTATATTAAATTATTAGTGCATTATTTGTAATATTAATTATAATAAATATTTATGCCGTATATTTATAATACCTCACTTATTCCGGCATGCCGCTTTATGTGCGGGAATACGGTATATAAATTATTATGCATATTAATATAACATTAATATATTTTTTATGTTAAACTGTATATTAAATAGTAATACATATTAATGTTAACTTTTGTTATGTATGAAAAAGTTTTCCCGATTTATTTATAGTTTATTTGTAATTACTGAGAACATCTACAAAATGGAAACATTTTTAAATGTGAATTTAATAATTATGAATATTAATTTAAAACAAAAAAAAACGATATTTTAGGATAAATTAAGCATTATTTATTAAACATTATATTAAAAAATAGCATTTTTCATCATACTTAACATAGAAACCTCTAAAAATGGAATTCTCTTTAAGATAAAAAAAAGTCTTCACTTTATATTGTAGGGTTTTAAGTATATTATTGTATAATTAACACACTGTTTTCGATTTTGGCAACTAGTGCCGATTATGACTTTGTCATAATCGAGTGATGCAAAAATTGAGAACAGAGTGTATTCAAATATGATGTAAATTTATTTATAATATAAAAATATATAATAAATAAAAATTAATGATTATAATTTAATCGAAATTATTAACAATAATGTCCTTCGAATAGAATGTGACACCCCTTTTTAAGGAAAATTTCAATATAAAACCATATTACCGTAAAACTTTCAATAAACGGCATGATCTTTATTGTTTTGTTGTTTGTGATGAGCCTTGGAACTTATTAAGGCTTTTACTGTAAAAACATTAATTTATTAATCAATTATTTATACATATTTTATACATATTACGTCATTATTAGACTCAAATTAAATTAAATAAAATAAATAATTTTTATTAAAATTAATGAATAGAAATATAAAGCATATACCAATTTCAAAGTCTATATTTGTAAATTATATTTTTTTATAATTTTTTTCAATATATAATAATAAATTAAAAGAAAGTTTAATTCAATATAATATGTGATAAAATTTTATCATTTTAAAATCACAATTTTAGCGTTTATTAATATATATTTATCTAAAATATGATAATTTTTATCATAAAATAATCATTGAATTGTATATTATTAATAAATTTAAAGCATAATTATAATTCATTTAATTTCAGTATAAATAATTTTTCATTTAAAAATTAATATTTTAAATTATATAAAAGTTTATATTTTAAAAAAATTTTAAGAGAATTATTTTTAAAAAATATGGCAAAAGAAGGCTCAGGTTAATAAATATTTAAATATAAAAAATATGTTCATATAAATAAATGTGTAAAATAAAAATTTATAATAAAAATGCTAATTTTTTCATGAAAATATCAGATTTACTAATTGATGATGTCGATGATGATACACGAAAAAAGATTCATTTAATGGTATCGGATTATATCGGAGGACAATGGAAAGACGTAAATGAAAATGAATTCATATTAAAACGAATTAAGTGAGTATTGTGTTATATAAAAGCACTTTTTTTTATTGACATTCCGTTTTTATTTACAAAAATAATAGTCAGGGATATGTGAATAAATTGTTCTATTGTCAAATACCAAATGTTAATGGAAATAACAATCGAAATGATAATACGATCGTAATAAAAATGGTAAAAAACACCGATTTAACTAATAGATTAGAGTCAAATATTGCGTATCATACCGCTGCACTTAAGAATTTAGGACCCAAAATTTTTGGACTGTCTCCAGACGCTATTATCAGCGAATATGTTGAGGTAAAATTAAACAAATTTTATTCGTTTCTTTTAAGTGTTTAAAACTTTAAAATAAAATTATATATAAATAAAACTAAAGATACACGAAAGTCATTTTTTGGCCTAAAAATTGGGTTTAAATACTATTTACTTTAATTATGAATTTAGATGCGAATATACAATGGTGATGATGATAATAATGTAAAACATGTGACTCTTTTGGCACAAAAATTGGCATTATTACATTCATTGGAATTACCATTTAAAAAGGACGTGTCTCATGTTTGGAACGGATTATTCAAACACTTTATTAAGTCTATGCCTTTAGACAATGAAAAAGTGAAAGAAATCGCAAAAGCATCGGATGCCACTAATTTATTGGAATTCGATCTAAAGGCAGAGTTTGAAAGTACTTTGAAACTCATAAAAATGGTCAATTCTCCGGTCATACTAATCCATGGTGACTTAACACGTGCTAATATATTGATACGCGAAAATCCTTTGGACATTCTGTTCATAGATTTCGATTTTTCAAATTATAGAAATCGGGGAATAGATTTGGGCCGATATTTCTCTCATTTTAAGCATAAACTCATACATTTTGGTGATGATCCATTTCCATGTGATAATGAAATGACAGTGTTTTTAAATGAATACAGAAATGAGAGCATTAAATTATTGGGCATTAATTATGTTAATGACGATCGTAATTCATTAATACATTTATTAAATGAATCGAAAGTGTATGCATTACAATCGTATTTAATCGATATAATGTTTTGCATTATTAATCCGATCTCTGTTAATCCCGATATGGATATGGAACATTCTAAGGAATTTTATGTATAAATTTTCATTTTGTGTTTCTATAGAATTTGTCCGTCATATAAATACAATAATTATACATTTATACAGCTTTTTAAACGCGGGTCTTATATCGTGGGGTAAACACATTTTGAGAGGGGTCTCAGAAAAATATATATGTATTAAAGTGAACGGACAAATTCTTATGATTAATTTTAATTAAACATAAATTTTAAATTTTAAATTTTAAAAAAATGTGATTAATTTATAGGAAAAGGGAAAGCGGCGTTTAAATGGATATATCAATCTCAAAAGACAATTTCAAAATGATCAAAGTTTAGCCCAATATTTTAAGAAATTAAATATCGAATGATATCGCTAAATGTTTAGTTACAATTTTTAAATATTTTTTTAATATTTTAATATTTTTTATTTCAATTAAATTACTGTAAAATGATTATTAATAAAAAACATAATTCAATAATAGTCATAAATTAAGTGATTATGAATTAAATAAAATAAATGAATAATTTTTCCTTTAAAATACCGTTTAACCTCTATAATGCGGTAACCTTCTTATTTCACAACAGATAGTGTCCGCTCTGTAAATGTCTTACTGTACTTTTAAATGATTATTTTAAAAATTTATATATTTATTTAAAATAAATATTTATTTTTATGATAATATTTATAATAATAATTATTATAATATTTTTGTTAAAAAACATTTCCATTAAATAAATGTAAAAATAAATATTTGGACATGAAAATGAAGTCATTCGGTAGTTAATTCGTGTGTTAATTTATCCGATCATTTGTCGTTTGCGTCCCCTCAAACGGACATCGTCCAACTTTTTAATCGTGTCATTTCCCTCTTTTCCCATACTGTGTTTATACGCATTTAAAACGCAATTAAAATCGGCATAAACGTGTGTACTGAGAAATGCCTTTTCCAAAACATACATATCCACAGCACGATCCTCACACGATGATGACACTGACGATAGTCCAAAATCAATGGGAATTATCATCACATCACCATCATCGTCATATTTAAGTCCATTATCATTATCATCATCATTATGGATAATTAAGAAATTGGATGATGTGAGATCACCGTGAATCACACCGCATTTATGAATCTGTGCGATGATATTCCCGATTTTTAAAAGGATTTTCCCGATTATTTCATTATCCTTTTCATGTTCATTTATATATTGACACACATTTTTTGAGTGTAATATTTGTGTCATGATAATGTTACGGTCATTTACGAATAAAATCGTCGGCATCATTCGTCCCAAAGAATTGCATTTTTCTTTAATTTTGAAAATCGCTCTCACCTCAGCTCTGATCCTTTCACGTGTTAAACGCGTGTCCAATTCTATGGCTCTGTACATTTTGCAAAAACGCTCTTTTCTCACCGCTTTCATATTACAGTATGAACCTAAATAAATGCGTGATTCCGCACCCTGAAAATGCAATTCCCAATCACCCGATAGTGACGTATCCATTCTCTTATGTAAACACCAATTTTTTAATTAAATTTTAATTAAAAGTTTTTCTTTAAAATAATAACATTGTGAATGAAATGAAAACTTTAAAAATGCAAAATATACACATATGAACATAAATGACGCATTTTTTCGCATTTCATTTTTAATTAAAAATTTTACATTTAATTTTATTATAAATATTTTTAAATAAATTTTAACATTAATAATCTAAAAATATCATATTTTAAATGCTTAAATAATATAAAAATAAAATTAAAAATAAATAATTTAAATGCATAAATATTGTATTTTTCGATCATAATATATGTATGACATCATTACACATTACATGTGTTTGTATTTTAAGCGCTTTAAAATCCTAATGATTTCATTGTGAAAATACGAAATTTTTTTTAAAATAAAAATTTAAAATAAAAATTAAATATTAATATTCAGTGATGAATTCAGAGCTGTTTTTAGGTCCGTTCGGAAATTGGTTTTTACCATCGTGTGCCGACCTATGGTCATCATCATCCCAAAGATCATCTGATATATTATTTGCTTATGGCGCACGTTCATCATTATGTTTATGTCAAATATCATTGAATAATGAAAATAATAATATGATTAAATTAATTGATTATGTGACACTCACGGAAAATCGTGGAATAATCACAGCGACAAAATTCGCTAAAAGATCGATGATTCCGTGGCTTTTTGTGGCCGCAAATGACGGGAATTGTCTTATAATTGACTGTCACAGTAAAGACATCATTCGAATGAATAATGACCGATTCATTATCAATAATCAGACGAAAATCACCGCATGTGATTGGGCCGATCATTGTAATGTTTATTACGCCGTCGGATATTCAATTATCCATTGGGACATAATAACGGGTATGGTCACACGATTACCGATTGAAAATCATGAGAAAAGAGTGATCAGCGTTTTAGTATGTGATAATATGGGATTAAATAATATCGCGATTGGGTATGGACACGAATATGTTTTGATATTTTATATTTAAATGATAATAATGAATTTATATTTAGATATTTGAATGGTGATATTACCATAATTTCGCATAAAAATACTAAAATAAATGAATATCCATTAAATGGTCATAATGATGATATTTGTTCATTGGCGTTTTCTCATACGAAAGGTCAATATTACAATGGTATTTTAGCATCGGCGTCACGCGACGGTTTCGTACGCGTTTGGGACGTGTATAGGAATACGATAATATGCGATGTAAAACTCGATTCACACGAACAAAAGCTAAAGAATTGGTTTTCTGTGTCCATAATGCCATGGAATTCTTTAAATGAATCGAAATTCGAAATCATGATCGGGAATGGCAATGGTAATATGTGCACTTTCGATGTACCATCAGTGGCGCCTAAAGGCAAAATACGCATTTACAAAACACGATCATTTAATGATAATGCTAAAGATTTACATAATCATAATAATGTCATATTTAATATATCAATGGATTTGAATCATATGATTGCCGTTACCACGTCTTTGGATTATCAGATAATTGTATGGGATTTAAATACACGAAAATCATTATATTCATTATACACGTTTATGTATGGCGCTCACGATATATCCTTAAATCCGATAAATCCTAAATATTTGGCCATAGCCATTGGCAATTCAATGCGCATATTAAACATGTCCAAAGATTGTAAAATCGAATTTAATCATAATATAGCATTGAAAAGGAATGAATCGAAAGTTAACATAACATCATTGTCATGGCATCCGATTAATGAAAATCGTATCGGTTATGGCACTTCAGATGGTCACATCATAGTCATCGATTCAATCTTAGGACATACTAATATATCGACGAAATATTCATCGAAAGGCCATTATCATGATAATACTAAAGTCTATTCTATAGTATGGGGTCCGGCATTAGGTAATCCTAAAGAAAATTGGGCTCTGTTCAGTGTCCATCAGAGTGGAAATATACAAATTCATTATCCATCGGCACATAAACATCGGTCATTTGATTCAATATATAAGAGTCCTCTGATACCAAAAATTCGCAGTGAATTATCCTTTAATAATGATTATTCATTGTTATGCATCGGTTATAAGGACGGCACTATCGATGTCTTTGAAATTATTAAACCATTAAATGATATTAAATTAATCATTAATATTAAAATGTCATTAAAATGTATCTTTAATCTTCGAATGAATCCGCATGAAGATGAATATAAGAATTGGTTAAGTGTCAGTACGAATGATGAAAAAATACGTGTGATATTTCTTAATAATCATATTAAAGAAAAGCGATTATGTAATTCAATGAATGATGAACCATTAACTGTGTCTTCAGCCGATCGGACATTATTGGGACATAATGATAAAGTAATATCATTATCATGGAGTCCTTTCGATGGTAATAAATTAGCATCAGCGTCTTATGATAAAAGCGTATTGATTTGGGACGTGTTAAAAGGTGTATCAATAATACAATACAATGGACATAATGGATTTTTACATTTCGTTCAATGGTCATTAACAGACAATGATCTGATATTTAGCGGCGGTGATGATAATATATTAAGTGTTTGGAGACCATCGAAACAGCTAAAGCCCGATCATACTGATAAAAGTACCGTTAATGTCAATGAAAATAGTATTATCAAAAGTAATAATGATGATATAAGACAAATGAATGAATTAACTAAAGGTATAAGAGAACTTTCATTATCTTTCGATAAAATAATTCATGATTTTGTTCGTGACTGTGTCGATACAGTGTGTGATAAAATAAATGATCCATTATTTGATTTTACAAAAATCAAAAGTGCAAAATTAATAAATTATAATAAAATAAATAATGAATCACGTGATAAAAAAGTGATTAAAGCGTTAACATCGTCATTAACGAATCATAAATCGAATAAAAAGAGTAATAATATGACCCAAAAATCGAATAAAAAACTCTCATATTTCCCAATAATGAGTTCGATCGATAACAGTTCCACGAAAGAACAAAAACTCAATGATATCGAATATTTGAGTATGAAAATATCGGAAAAAACGATGTCACCACAAAATGAGGATCGAATCCTATTATATGGTGACAGTGATAATATCAAACAAATGATAAACATAGAAATTGATCATCATAAGAATCATGGTAATATCGTTCAGTATCAGACATTAGGTTTATTTATGGACATTAAAAGGACGGTTATGGACGCGATTAATAAAAAAGAACTAAACGCTGATTTAATAGCATTATCATTATCTGTTTCGAGAGGTCTTTGGAAAGAGGCGTGTAAAGCATATGCCGAACAATTAACAGAATCGGGTGACATTACAATGGCCGTTAATTACTTAATTGCGATTTCACACCCAAATGATGCCATTGAATTATTACGAAAGAATCAAATGTATCGTGAGGCTATTGTCATATCGAAAATTCATAATCAAAGTGAAGAGCTGATCCATGAGCTGATGATGGAATGGGCACACATTAAAGAAGATAATGGTGATTTCGAAGGATCTGCCAAATGTTACACATCCATTGGACGCTTTCAAAAAGCGGCTGAAGTTTTAGGACGACGCTCCGATGAACACAGTTTGAACATAGCCGCGATTCTTAATAAATGCAAAATCATTGACAATCAATTAAATAATGAGAATATCGATCATGATCATGAATAATCATTTTATAAAATTAATTTTATTTAAAACTTTTTTTTGTTATTTTTGAACTTAAAATGTAAACATAATTAAAATTTTATGCACATATATATTAAAATTGATTTTTTCTATAAAATTAACGTTACAAATGTTTTACATAAAAAAATTGTTATTAAATATTTAATTAAAAATAAAAATGTTTAATAATACGATATCAGTATATAAATGTAATATTAGTAATATTATAAATGACATAATAAAGAAATATCAATATCGATTGCGATTAATGGCACATTTGGCCAATCGGTCGGCCTCTTCATTACCGCGGACACCGCTGTGTGCTTTCACTTTATTCCATTGAACATCGATACCATCACAGGCATCCATTAATTCAAAAAAATCGTCGCGATTTTTGACGTCATTCCCACTGCATGTCGTCCATCCATTGTTTTGCCATTTATTGATCCATTTTGTCATAGAATTAAATAGAAAATTTGAATCCGTACGTATCGTAATACCGTCATAACCGTCATTTTTCGCCTGTTCTATGGCCGTTTTCGCGGCCTCAATTTCGGCCCTATTATTAGTCTGTCGTCCATATAATGGTTCAGATACATTATTGTGATGATTAAAACCCCAAAAAACGCCGATGCCGCATCGGGCATCATCATACCCGTTATGGGCACATGCACCGTCAGTATAAACGATGGCACGGGAATAACCCGATGATGAACATGATGATGAACATGATGAACGATAATACGACATTATAATCACTGTCAATAAAATCGAAAAATACAAAAAATAGAAAATTCTAATATTTTAATATTTTTAACGATTTTTAAATGAATTTGAAAATGATTTTATGTCTTAAACTGATGAGAGTTTAGTTCAGTTCAGTTTATATATAGTAAAATATTTGATCATTGGAAATTCATACGCATGTGTTAACATTGAGATGTGAATCATGTGAAATGATAGTACTTTTTAAGTTTAAAACTTTTAACACTTTTAAGAGATTAAAGGATTACGATATTAATGCATACATAATACTGTGATATGAGTATAATATATGAGTGGTCATTTGAGGTCATCGGAGAATAAATACTGTATTCTCTGAGGGATTTTAAATTCATATTAAAATGTTTAC
The DNA here is from genome assembly GCA_034697405.1 of Mesoplophora pulchra. Taxonomy (NCBI): domain Eukaryota; kingdom Metazoa; phylum Arthropoda; class Arachnida; order Sarcoptiformes; family Mesoplophoridae; genus Mesoplophora; species Mesoplophora pulchra. The sequence goes on from JAQIXB010001300.1 coordinate 8,942, forward strand.
ATATAATTAATAAAATAAAAGTCAATATTTTAAGAAAATTTTATTCATTTTAATTATTAATAAATGTTATTTATTATGGCGCCATACATATTACAATATATAAATGACATTACAATGGAATTAATAATAATAAAAGAAAATATTAAAAGTATTAAATGATAATCATTTAATACTTTTATAGTATTATAATATGGAAATGTTTTTGTGAATTGAATCTGTATTTTGAGCGTTGAATTTCAGTATATATATAAACATATGAAAGATAAATAATTAATATGAATATTTATATTCATTGAATCGTAATTTTACATAATAATATATTAATAATAATTTTGAATGTATTATAATCTGAATATTAATTATATGATTTTTTGTGATTATAATTATTATAAAATATAAGTGTTTTACGTTTACATTTTTTTATTTTTATGCACATATTTATTATGCACATTCACATTACAATTGTTTTTTTATAAAATTAAAGTTTACATTAAATGTTTTACATAAAAAAATCATTAAATATTTAATTAAAAATTAAAACATTTAATAATATGATATCAGTAATATATAAATGTAATATTATAAATGACATAAAAAACAAATATTAATTATGGCGATTAATGGCGCTTTTGGCCAATCGGTCGGCCGCTTCATTACCGCGGTCACCGCTGTGAGCGGTCACTTTATCATATTGAACATCGATACCATCGGAGGATTTAAATAATTGTTGAAAATCGTCCCGATTTTTGACCATAGTACCGTCCGATTTTTTCCAATCATTCTGTTGCCATTTCGGGGCCCATTTTGTCACAGAATCATATAGAAATTGCGAATCCGTACGTACGGTAACACCGTCATAACCGTCGGCTTTCGCCTGATCAATGGCCCTTTGCGCGGCCCTAATTTCGGCCCTATTATTAGTCTGTCGTCCTGATAATGGCTCAGATACATTATTGGGATGATTCTCACCCCAATAATTGCCGATTCCGCCTCTGGCATCATCATACCCGTTATGGGCACATGCACCGTCAGTATAAACGATGGCACGGGAATTACCCGATGATGAACCGCTTCTGCGTCCTTTTGATGAACCGTAATTCGACATTATAAAACGAAAAATACAAAATTCAAATATTTTAATATTTTAATATTTTTAACGATTTTTAAATTTGAAAATGCTTTTATAATGACATAAAATGATGAGAGTTTAGTTCAGTTCAGTTTATATAAAGTAAAGAATTTCATCATTAAAAAATGGGTGAAAATGGAATACGCATGCGTCACGTCTCAATGTTAACGCATATGAATGCATATTAACATTGAGTCTCAAATGATAGTACTTTTTAAGTTTAAAACTTTTAACACTTTTAAGAGATTAAAGTATACGATCGTAATGTATACATATTAATAATAATAATAATACTATGATATGAGTGTCATTTACGGTCATCGGAGATTCAAATATTTCTTATGTATTCTCTGAGGGATTTTAAATTCATATATTTAAATGTTTACATAAAATTAATAAAATAAAAGTCAATATTTTAAGAAAATTTTATTATTTTATCATTTTAATTATTTATATGTTATTTGTTACGGCGCCATACATATTATTATAATTATAATAATATATAAATGACATTACAATGGAATTAATCGTAATAAAAGAAAATGATAATCATTTTAACACTTTTATAGTATTATAATATGGAAATGTTTTTGTGAATCGCATCTGTGTTTAGAGCGTTCAATTTCAGTATACATTAACAGTGTATATATAAACATATAAAAGATAAATAATTAATATGAATATTATACATATACAGTAGAATCTGATGCTGAATCGTACTGAATTCATTGGTATTGAATGACCTTTGACCTTTGAAATACATTAACAATACACAGTTAATATATTAATTAAATGTATTCTCACATTTCAAACGCTTTTACATGTTTTCAATGATAAAGGATTATGCGGTTCCTTTTTCTGTTTATGCATTCATATAAATATGACAAAAATTTGTTTTATATATATTTATATATACATATATCGTATGTAAAGTTTATGGGTTCATATGTTACCGTATGACCTCACATTTTAGATACTGTCTTATATGTGGTGTGCGCAGAGAATGGGTCTTTCCTTTATTCCTCTTTAGTATATTTTTAAAAAAACCGTAAAATACTTCCATCCCCCGCTATAAGAGTCGTCTAAAAAGCGGGGTATGATTATATTTTTAATGAAAATGCGATTATAAAATAAAAGTTAAAAATTTGGCCTTAAATTAGAAATTTGTGATTCTCAGA
>JAQIXB010001301.1:0-11243 GCA_034697405.1 Mesoplophora pulchra
CTATAAGGCGAAAACCTCCTTAAGGCGAACTTTCATTCTGGGCCCGTGACTGTTCGCCTTACAGAGGTTTTACTGTAGATTGTATAATAAAAAAAGATATTTTTACCAAAATATCAAGGAATAGTTAGCGTTTAGTTAATTTAAAAAAATATATTTAAAATATTTTTAAAAAATTCAAATTTTTGCCAATTTATAATTATACAGTTATTTGGACACTATGCTTTGTAAATATTCAAATATGTCAATTTCCGCTTTAGAGAGATTCAGTCTTAGAGAAGTTATACTATCGTTTTAGTAAATTATGATTGTGTTTTATTAAAAGCATAAATAAAATTTAAAAAATATTTAAAAAATAAATAAAGTCAATGATATTATGTTTTAATTGAGTCATAATTTTAAAAATTAATATTTTATTTTAAAAATTAATTCGATAATAAATATTTTTATCGAAAAATATATTTTATTAATTAATGAATTTGAAATATAAAATAAAAAAATTAATTAAAATCTTTTATTAAATATATTTTAAAGAAATATTTTAGTTAATGATATAATAATATAATTTTAAATATATAATTTAATTCATATGATAAAAATCGATAATACATTTAACTATTTAACTATAATCTTAATTGTATATACATTAAAAAATTATTTTTTAATAAAAACTAGAAAACTAGTTTAACTAATTTAGAAAAGAATCACATTACTATTACTAATATACAGGATGAGCCAAAAACAGCACATATGTAAATGAATCGACATTTCATATTTATTTTGCTTAAAATATGGGTGAAAATAATAAGTCAATTGCCTTATTTTTGGGATATAATATCTGTTTACGTATTTTCCATTTCAAAGCTCTTTTCCTCAGGATATAATGCCGGATTTAAAAATTTGAATAAATCTATAGATTTATTAATAGGAATCAAAAATAACGTATGTTCAATAATTGAATAATTTAAATATCTTTTTTAATCGCTCACCCTATACATATTGTAATTTGGATTATAAATTAATAAAAATGCTGATAATTAATTTATATTTAATATTTAAATATAAAATTTATATATTTATATATGAATATATCAGTGTCATTATTTAGAATTAGAAAAAGAGAGACATAAGTATTTCACGTAAATGCGTATACAGTAATAAGTTATGTCTAAAAAAGTGCATTAAAAGCACATAAAGTAATGGGTTAATGGATATGCGATGTTAGTTTTTTAGTTTCTTTATAGTGTATTATGAGAGAAAAAACGAGTCTCATCCATTGCATTAACATGTACAGTCCGCGACACCGAAATGCTTTCAGCGATGGCATTGATATTGACATAATTTTTCTGATTTCAAAGAGTGAAACACTACTATTTTACTCTCACTATTACTTTGCTATTACTGTTCTTTTCCGCTTTTAGTGTTTTGTTTCTCAGATGTATATTTATATCCACTCACAGTGGATATCACTATAGTAAGTATATATATAAATAAATATATAAAATGAAGGATTCCATTAATGAATTATACACAACAAACATATTTATTTATCAATATATATATTATAAATATACTAGTATATTACTTTTGATATATATAGAGTATAACTTTTATAAGCATTTATCTTAATAATATCAATAATGTTTTAGTTAATTTTTTACGAAATTTTCTAACATAATATATTATATTATTTATAAATTAAAGGTGCACATTCTATTATTTTGATTAAAATAGCATATCCACTTATTGTTAGTCACATATTGCATTACTTTTACGTGATATAATTATGGTAATTATGGTAATGGTGTAAAAATATCAGCAGAGTCAAAATTTACAGCATAAAAAATTAAGTAAAATTATGTAAAAATATAAACTAACAGTATAGTAGTAATACATGTATATTAGTAGTTGTGTATTTAGCTAGTGTAATTTCTCAATGAATATTTTAGTCACAAATATATGCAAATATCTTATCTCTTTTATAATGAAAGTAATAGTATACTAAAATATTACTTTGTTATTTTTTAATCTGAGAGCGATAAAATAAATAAAATTAAGTGTCTGTGAATTTTAACTGTTATATTACCGGTAATATTAATGCAAAATTAAGTTCAATTCAAACATATTTGAATATATCTGTAATGAACTATTTTCATTACGGATTTTAAATGTATGTATATATACAATGTATGTACATATCTGTACAGATGTATATATGTATATATTGATATTTCAATTTAAAAGTATATCAAATTATTGTAAAATAATGTTAATCGTTATTTATTATTATTATACAATAAATTTAGTATTATCATATGGAATAATGGAATAAATTTGCATTATATTTATTGCATTTTACAATAATCATAATTTACGATATTTCAGCATTTGAGTTCATTCTTAAATAGAGATGAAAATTCATCCTAAGCCTAAGCCTATGGGACCTTTTTAGGCTTAGAATGACGCCAAAGTCTTAAGCTGTATGTTGAAACTATGAGGCTAATTCAAGACTAAGCTTTTAGGCTTTGTATAAAATTTGTAATTTAAGAATTTTAAAAATATGCTTTTTAAGATGAGTCTAAAGTTTAATCATGCAATTTTTAGGTTTAGACACTTCACAAACTCTTAGACTATAGCCTCAGTCTTTGATATTTACACAGTGTTTCACGGGCTGCATACAAAATAAAATTGCGATTATTCTAAAATTATAAGGAATTTCGGGAACATTTTTTGATAATATTTCAAGGAATAAATGACATTGTTATTTAAATAAAGATTATAAATTTTTTTAATTATTTAAAATTTTGAAAAAAAGCAAAAAATGCACAAAATAAAAATATTTTTTAATCACTCTGTATATTTAATCCTATCATGTGATATAGAATTGGATTCAGTTTTAAAATATCTTTAAAATGATATATCACATGAACATATAAATTAACCGAATCAAATATATTATTTTAAAAAATTTATATACAATAAATAATATTGTATAGAAACAGTCCCTAATAAAATTTTTTATTTATTTCATTAATTTTAATTAAATATAAATATAATAAAAAAAATCCGATATAAATATCTATTATAGTTTTTGAAATATAATTATTAATAATTATATTTGTTTAATTACATAATATTACACTATGTAATACAGAGTGTAATATAAAAGACTTTTTAAGACTTTTTTTAATAAATTTAAAATTTTAACATATTTAGTAAATATTGTAATGGTAAAATATTTTGACTAAAAAAGGTTAAAATACCTGAAGAGTCATCGGTCAAATGTATGTACATATGTATACATTTCTTTACATTTGTATACGATAGTATTTCATTAAAACGGTGTATTTACTATTAAATAGAAAATGTGCTTAACTGATATATTAATTCTGTAATGGTCTGTAATGGTATTTATATTAAAAGCATGATAATAATCATTTCATTAATTAAACATAATTGTTTAGTATGAGCTTTAAATGTATGTTTAATGCTTAATATTAATTATATTTTCTTAATTTACACACAGTAAACAGAATGTGATTTTCATTAATAATGTATGTATAAAAATATTCAAAATTTATTTTTAAAATTTCATTTTAAATTTATCTATGTATAAATGACATACAAATTAAATGATTAAAGTGTTTAATAATCTGATAAAACCATTAATGAAAAAAATTATGAAATTCTTAAAAATTTTAATATAATATTATATATTGTATATTAAAGAATTCTAATATATTAAACTTAAATATTAATTAAATTTTTAATCTGATTTTTTTAATGGCATCTTTTGTTAAAATCATTAATATTTATCATTTTTCACAAAAATATCTCCAAAAATATCAGAATTATTTTATTTTACATTTAAAAATTATATAAAAATAATTTTATAAATGACATAAATTACATAAAAATAAAAAATTCAATTTTCATATATTGTAATTATGGAATATATGAATCATTATAGTTTTATATTTTATTTCAAAAATTTGAATAATTTTTTGGATTAAATTTTGTTTTTTCATTTATTTTTTGTATTAAATTATGTATATTTTATTTTGGTATATGACGAAATAGCGAAAGCTAAAATACCTAAGACCAAAATACTTAAGGATAAACACTAAACACAATATAAATAACACCGAAATATAGGGTGTTAAGAAAATAACTGAACACTCCTATTTTCTAACGTGTTTAATGCTTAATTTTAATTTTTTAAATCAAAGAATTTATTTTAAATAAAAAATTATTTATAAATTGATATTTCAATTATCAAAGAATAAAATAGAAATAAAAAATTTTAAATAAAAATAAATAATGATATAATAATTAACCGAATAAAAAATGGCATTTTCAACATAAATAAGGTCATCAGTCAATGGATTTTAAAAATGGTCATTTTCGATGATTTTTAAAAAATCAAAATATCGGAATATCGGTAATCATTTTGTGACCGGAAATATATCGAAAATATTCTTTTTTATAAGTAATTTATATAAAATAATTTTATAATATATTATAAAATAAAAAAATTATAACAAAAAATAAAAATATAAAAGTGTTGAATTATTTTCTGAACATAGTATACCTAAATCCAAAGTACATATAATTGAAATACATATTGAATTGAATTACAATAAAATAATAAAAAATTAATTATAATTATAACTAAATAATTAACATTCACGATTTGTTTAACCAAAAATCTACCGTAACCCCTCAATGTTCAACATATGGTGATCATCGGGTGATTACGGTAAAGATTTCCATACTTCGGGTGATCAGATCGGGGGTATACAGCCTTTGGGAGTATCCGAACTTTGGGTGACCATAATGGGAATGTTAATTATTTAATTGTGATAATAATTAATTTTTTATAATTATTATGTGTTAAATTTTCAATTTTATATCATATATGTAATTAGATATTTTGGCTTTCGGCGTTTCGTTCATAACCGATTTTATTTATATATTTATATATTTTAAATCAAAATCCTTTTTATATGTATATTATTCAATTACAAAAATGAAATGAAAAAACGGTCCCATTTCATAATCAATTGTATCGTATATATTTAGTATCAATTTTATTATAAATGGGAATAGACTTTATTTTTATATATTTTATTCATAAAAAAGATATTAGTAATATGATTCTGCATATACTATATATACTATGGAATAGTATATAATAATAAACTTAATTCTTTTTCCAAAATTGAAACGCATGCAAATTGAACATTGAATTTTTTCTGTAAAATTATTATATATAAAATGCATTATGTAAGTGCAGTGTGAGAGATGATCATAATGCTTTACCGTGAATATTGTTGTGAATGTAAATGTATTGTTGTGCCGTTTAAAAAGTATATATGCATAAAATGGGGGTATGAAAAGCGAAATGAAAACACAACTATCATTTGAGAGTGCATTTTTGAGAATTTCGTGCACACATTTTACTAATATTATTACTAATATTTGAATGGAATTGAATAGCATTACGGAAAAAGTTTTTCCTTTTTTCATCGCTCTGAATATAGAATATCATAAAATTGATGTCTATCGTTTTACGAAAATTGCACCGTTCCCCATCGTCCGATTCAATTTTTCATTTCAAAATTCACTGCTTTAGTATACATGCTTTAGTATACATGCCACTAATACATCGCATGTAAACTTTTTAACCGTAATTCTATTCAATGACATTCAAATATTAGTAGTTTCATGTGCGCGCATCAAATTACAAAACACAAAATATTGCATTAAAACATGTTTTATGATTATTTATTAAATTTATAATTAAATATAATTAAAAATAAATTATTAAAAAAATTACATTAAATAAAAATATTAAATAAAAATTTTATTAATAAAAATTATAAAATGATCACAAATTAACATATAATTATCGCTAAAGACATAAAATGTGCTTAAAATGCTTTTTTTTTTATCTTAAGAGATATCAAAGAAATATTTAGAATGTGTCCATATTCACAAAAGAAAAGTCGTTTTTGACCATAATTAAATTTGTTTTTCTGCTTTTTTGGGTTCGATATGCTTCTTTTATTGCTTTTTTTGGCATTTTTTTAAAATATTTATTTAAATAATTTTAAATATTTAAAAAATCATTAAAAATATGGAAATGAATATTTTTCTTATTTTTAATGATTTATTTTATAAATTGCACCTTTGAATTATAAAATGAACAGAATATCCAAAAAAGTATAATAATTTGCAAAAATGGCATCTAAAATGTCATATAAGAATTTTAAAAATTTCCTTTACTCCCCCCTTAGTATTTTTTAACAAAAATTCTTAACTTTAAACACTAGTATATATTTACCCGTCACATATTATATTTAAGTTTAATACATATATTTGATACATATAAATGATCAGATGACGGTCAAACGCCATTACTAATCCTTAACGTGAATATGCATTATTTGAAGACGGGCCTTAAATGTATATACTGTAATACACTATGAGCAACTATATTCGCTCACGTGGAATGAGAATAATGCTCATATGTGCATAAATAAAACATAGACATATGAGCATTATTCTGCGCACAGATGAGCGAATATAGTTGCTCATAGGGTATATACATTTATATAAGTATCCTATGATTGTCATCTTATATTCATAAGCATATTTCTAGTCAATAAATGGAACGGCAATCGAAGCCACGCCCGTTCCAATATGACGCCAAAACACGGTAAATAATTAAACATACGCTAATGTTTACATATATATTTTGTGAAAAATATACATAACTTATATATGGAAAATGTAAACATAAAAATGTGTATATGCATGTTTTGGTACTTTTTTATATTAAAAATGCACGTTTAATAATATGAGTAATGCATAAATTCATTTGAAATGTATGATTTTTGAATAAAAATAAAACAGCATTAACCAATTAAAACAATTTGGGGATCGTAAAGAACTTTATTTATATATAAGTTATGTTTAATGAATAAAAATATAATTTATATAATTAATAATGCATTTTTATTTTAATTTTTAATTTATTTATTATAAAATTTAAGTTTTTTAAGTTATACACTTAAAAAACCTAAGAACCTTTAACCTTAAAACCTAAGAAAACTTTAAAAAACTCAAAAATGCTTAAGTATAATCTTAAAAAAATAAAAAATTTATGCCAAAAATAGTTAATAGTATTAACTTAATACATATATATTAACAATTAAAACCCGTATTTTTTTATAAAAACTATGGAAATGCGAAAAAATGCGGAAATACCTTTATGGTGATTTTTTTTAATTTTCTTTTTTTTTTTTTTGCTTATTTGTAATTTTAAATTCTAGTTTGATCTAAAATTTTGTCAAAAATTTACGTCCCTAATTATCACATTATGATTACTAGTGAATTTAATGACATTTTTTATTTAAATTTAATTGTTTTGATTATTATATTTTAAATAAAATTTTATAATAAATTTTAATAAAAATAAAAAATAAATATGTTATAATATAGAATTTTTTGTTAGCGCTTATACCCATGTTTGCATATTTAGTACATTTCTTTTGAATATGCGCTATAATTGCGCATGCTTAATAGCCCAGGACTTCTGCTTAAACACAAAAAATGTACTAAATATACAAATAAGTGTAATAAGGCGCGTATAGTAATATGGCGCGCGCAGGCATTTGTATAGTATGTTATAAAGTTTACATACGATATGTATACCTTAGTATATATGCACTTTATAAGCTTATATATGCATACTATAGTTATATATTTTCATGTTTTAAAAATAAATTTTTATGTTTTACCCTTTTACCTCACTTTTTAGGTCAAACCTTATAACTGTAGAAAATCATATTTTAAACTTATAATGTTTTAAAATGATATACAAATAAAAAAATGAAATATAAATGTGCTTTTATTTTGAGGAATGATGCTTTTCTTAGATATTTGACCGGTCCTAAAGTTTGAGGTAAAACCGTACAATTTTTTTGTCACATTTACTTTATATATATATATATATATATATAAAGTAATATATGTATATGTATAAGTATATATATATGAATAAAATATACATTTTTTCAAAATTTATTGCAAAATATAAATATGTTTATATATTGTTATTATAATCCATAATAAAAAAGGGAATATAAAACAGTAATAGAAAGTGATAGAATGTTATAATAAAAATTTTTCATTATTATGTTTCGAAAAATAAAGTGCGAAATTTACTAAAAGTAAATGTATGATGAAAAAATCAAATATCCTCTGATGGTGAATGAGGCAATGGTCAATTGAATGATCAATGATAATAGTAAAGTCATCATTATAATGGTAAACTCTTTTTTCTTTTATTTCGATACACTCACCATTTTCATAGTGCATGACTCAATGTTTGATATGAAAGTTACATTTACTAGTATCAGAGGTTGAGTTTTGTGGTGTTATCTCTATAGTAATGAACAATGAAAAGGAACATGAACCGATGATGATATTTCTCAATCGCTTTATTCAATAGACGCTCATATTAAGGTCATTAATGTATACTATCTGCTAGTATTGCGAAGAGATGACCGGAAATAGAGAAAGCGGAGGGAAATGGACAGATAAAGCAAATGAAGTGAGTTAACTGTGAACCCTAAAGACCGATTATTAGAAATAAGAGGAACATTCAGCATATACTCATATATATATATATTGTAATAGTAATAGAATAGTAATGTACAATAATGGCTATGGTATAAAGATAAATGCAGCCAAAATGAGCCTATTCAGTAATAGGCTATTACTGCTATTACTGTTATTATTCGCTTATAGTGTCCAAAATGACCACAAAAATGGTCTCATGTGCGTAACTAAGAAAACCCAAAGTTGTTCCATAATACTAGAGGTTTATCGTAAATGTTTACTGTGAGATAAAGTCAATTGAATAGTTTTACTAGCGTAAATGATAATGGTTAAACTTTATACATTATATCATATAAAAGAAATAAGTATTTCATTTAAATAGATTTTTGTGAATATGTCATGAAATGCTTATATTTATGTACACTTTCTTAATATAACTTTATTTTACTTTAGTTTTTTTTAGTTTTTTAGTTAATTCTTTAAAATGTTTTAAAACTTTTTTAATGTTTACATAACGTTATGTTCGGAACATTTTTATCATAATGACATTAATGCGTTTTTAACATTAAAGAAATTAATGTAAAATGTTAGTATTAATAATTAGTTTTAACAAATGCAATGCTCTACAAATTTAGACTGAAACTAGTAACTAAAGTGCACTCTTCACTTTAAAAGAGTGTATAATCTTTTTTCAATTATTTTTTATTCACTAAAATTTTATGTATTTGAAAGGAGTGTCCAAATTTTGCAAATCCTCATGGGTGTGACTAGTTTACTTAAGTTTATTTTATTTCAAAAGTGTGTATCCACACTGTGCACTAAAATCTTTTGAATCATGGAGGGGGGTCTCACATCTCATTCATGGCTCTTTTAAAAGCATTTATTATTTTCAAATTATAATCGAAATTCAATCCCTAAAATGCTTAAATGAATTTTCTATTATTACAGTAAATATTGAATTAATTATAATTTAAATTCAAAACGAAAATATAAAATAAATAATTTTCATAATGAAAATATTAAATGTTAATTAATACATTCATTGCATTTATAGAGTTTAATTTATTTATATATTTACAGCATATTTTATTCATAATGATTTATTACTCTCAATTTTATTTCATTATTTATTTACAAATTTATTCAGTTAATTCTTTGTTTTTAATAAAAAAAGAATTCCTTTAAAGTTATAATATAAATTTAAATATTTATTATTTTATATATAAAATAAATAATGTATTATTTAAAATATAAATTGACATTTTTAATTTAATAATATTAAAATAAAATTGAAATTTATATATTTTGCGATATTCGAGCGTATGCTAATAAACGCGTATTACAAAGAGCGATATAACAAACTCTGCGTAAAACCAAAAGCGCGCATTACCATAATCGCGTATGACCCGAACCGCGTTTAACCAAAAAATGCACAAAATTTTAGTTAAATTTAAAACTTAATATACAATATGTGCACTTAAAAGGGGACTCTACTTATTGCATAAATGTGCACAGAGTCTACGAATCTCTCAAAGAATCTTCTATTTACAAAATAGAGTTAGTAATTAGTAACAGAGAAGAATAGAGACTTTTTTTAAAAAATTTAATAAAAAATTTTTTATTATATTAAAGTATATATACGCACTTAACTTTTTTTTATAAAAATTAATAGTTAACATGTTAATTAAGTAAAGCATTATATAATGTGATTATTATACAGAGTGAAAAGTGTGGATTTTGTTATACGCGTTTATTGCCATACGCGCAAATTTCGAACGACGATTTTAATGATGGTAAATTTCTAATATAATTTTTTGTCATAATGATTATAATAAAATGTGTGAAATAATAATATCGATTTATTTTATTACATACAAAATTACTTTTGAGATGATAAATGCGACAAAAAAATTCATCACAGAAAAGCATTAGTTTTTTACATTAACAATAATATTAACATTATATTTAAAGTTTAACTATAAATGTACATTCTGTGTTTATGATGTTTAACAATGGTGTGTGCTTTGAGCGACTTTTATCTTCGAATATATTGAAAAGACAATCGCTAACTAAAAACACGAATCAGCTCTTTGTATGGTAATTAGGATAATGGTATATAGTATATGTTAGTATATTTCAGTTTATTTTATGTCTATTGTCTGATGATAATATGCTCGTAACACACAAATGGAATTTTAACATTTCATGATTTAGAAGAAAATGTCATTGAGAAAGAGATGCATCATTTAACCATTATTTCGATGTGAAAAGCATGTTTTGTGTCCATTGCTGATGTTCACTAAACATACAATAACATAATCCAATACTATATCATACTAATGCTAAAGTATGTCTGTCATTATATAAAACTTTCATCTTTTTATTTATAAAACAGAACTTTTGTTTAATCCAATAAAAGGATATATATATTTTTATTTATAATATATATAAAATATAAATCTATATTAATATACGGATCTATATTCTTATATTTATTAATATATTTTATATAAAATATAAATCAATTAATTTTTAAAATATTAATGCGATTATTTTAGTATTAAATAAAAAACTTTTACAATAATCGAATGTAAATCTAAAATCTAAAATATCATTTT
>JAQIXB010001302.1:0-11242 GCA_034697405.1 Mesoplophora pulchra
ATTATAAATATGCATAAACAAAATGTATATAGACATATACAAATTTTGTTTATGCATATTTATGTAGCATCGCTACAATATTAAATAAAATAATAAAATAATTTTAAAATTAATACTTAATTTTTTAATAAAAAAAATATATATAAAATTCACTAATTTTAGATCAGAAAATTTTGGTAAAGAAATTGTAAAAATTATAATGAAATTAATTTTTTATTCAAAATTTATAAAAATAAAAATTTGAGTAAAAAATTGAAAGTAAAATTAATTATAATTATGGTATATTTTTACATTATGCACGCGCACTTAAATTCTTAAGTATATGTATCTTCAGTATAATTCTGTATTCATTAAAATATTAAAATAATCACAAAAAATGTAATAAAATGAATTTTCATTTTTATAATACACAAATTATAAGAAAATATAAAATAAGTTTAATATTAAAAAATTTCCATATTTTCTATCATTATTATTATACAGAGTTTATATTTATATTAAACTGCTAAAAAATACGAAATATTTCTTAATATTACTCAATTTACTGAATACTTAATTATTAGATATAAGCCTTTTAACCAAATATATTAAACATATACATATATATCTATGATATATATATACGTATATATACATACATACTATAGTGTACATGCACATGTATGTACTGTGATATAAAATATTTTTGTTCCAAAGTTATGCATCTGTAATTAGTTTCACTTTTCTTTTTTATAAAATAAAAGAAATGAATAAAGCAGAATTCCATATTCACATATGAAAATTATCAATAAAAATAATAGAAAAATTAATATCATTTTATAAATACAGTAAAACCTCTGTAAGGCGAACGGTGTCGGGCCCAGGATTTCAGTTCTCCTTAAGGAGGTTTTCGCCTTATAGAGGTTCCTATGTAAAGCATGTAAAAAAAGTAACTTTTTATATAATGTTAATATTGAGCCGTATTTTATGATTAAAATTAATTTTTATCATTTATTCACTTTTTATTAAAATTTTCAATTTTTAATCACTTTTACGGCCTGTATATGAAACAGAAACTTTTTCATTAAATATATGAACGCATATTTTAACTAAAATTTTTAGTTAATTTAATTAAAGTAATTAATAACTAAATATTAATATTTATTAATAATTATATATTAATATTTAAATTAATTAAAATTTAAGTGAAATTATAAATATTTCGGGCAAAAAAATTAGAATATCGTTCGTTTCGGAGGTTCTGTTTATACTAAAGTGATACTAATTTTTGCGTAAAAAGCGTTTGCATATCGCTTAACAGAGGTTTTCCCTAATGTTAAGTCTATGGAAGGGATTCGCCTTATAGAGGTTTCGCCTTACAGAGGTTCTACTGTAATTCTTAAAATTTTAAAATAAAATATGAGTGTTTTCTACTTTTAAAAAGAATGAAATTATTAATATAATAAATTATTAAAATTAAAATAAAAAAATTAAAATTGAAATATTTTAATGATTAAAATTTTTGTTATTTAAGAATTTATGGAAAAAAATTTTGAATGATAAAAAATAAAAATTGTGAATAATATAATATATTAATAATAATTTTTCTAATAATATAATATATTATAATATTATTAGAAAAATAAATTATTATAATTATTTTGCATATATACATTGTATTATATAATATTTATTATTTAATAATGTTAAAATTGAGTTTCATATATGATTTTTGATAAAAAAATGTATGATTTATATTAAACAATTAGTTTTTTAGCCTTTGAATTAATTAGAATTTATATTAAAATGGTATTTGTTATTTACATTAAGAGCTTCATTCATATTCGTGGCATAATATAAGGGAATTGTGTATTTAGCGATAATGAAGTACGATGGTGTATTATTAAATAGTGCGTGCATCATTTGTAAATAAAATAGTATCTTAAGAAAAGTCACCATTATACATATCGTTCGTGAAAAGATGATTCTTTTTATAATGCTAAAAGAATACTAAATATATGAAAGTACATAATGAAAGAATGAAATTTGGCTGTGAGTGTCTGACATATACAAAGCTTTTCAAAAATATTTGGGCATTTTATTTCATTAGAGACTTATTTTATGCAACTATTAGCTTTTGTCAATATATTAAAGGAATGGGGTTTTTTACTTTTTCAGTTGGGATTAACTTAACTCTACTATGATATACTTTATTGTGTGTATATTGATTTTGCAGATCATTTATTTTGCCTATAAAAGGATACGGCATTATCCCAATATCTACATCATGAGCAATATAAACATCAGAGATCGTAAATCGATTACTCTCTGAGTCCCGTAATAATGAATAACAATTGTTTGTGATTTGATTTATTTTGAATGTGGCATTGTGTATGCTTTGAAATTATTCCATCACTTTTCATAGTAAATATTATTACATATGATCAGACCATATGCTGACCATCATATGATACTCTGTCATTTTCAATTGAAATTTATTTCAATATTATTATGATCATATGCAAATGTTTCTTTACATCTATACTCAAATATTACAGTAAAGCATTCAATAATATACACCATGTAAAGGTATGTATCTAAGTATAAAGTATACATGTACAATTTTATGCTTTAATAAAATAAAAAATAACTCAAAAGGGATGTACGGATGTTGTAAAAGGTTCATAATTCTCAAAATTCCCGTATAATTATATACACATTTCAAATGAGCAATTTATTTCAGCCTAAAAATTGTCGAATGATGCATAAAGCATGCATTCAAATTCACATTTAACAATATTATTGTTTTAATATGATGTGTTAAGCAAATCATAATCTATCTTTACGACCGGAGTGATTAACTATAATATAGTTAAATCTCCTTAAGACATAATCGATAGCAAAAAAATTCTTCCTTCTTAAGGAAGCTCAATTGTAAATATTACATGTTTATACTTTAATTATATATAAATATATACACGCCTTATAAATACTAGATAAAATTTACCCGATCTATTGACATTTCCTTAATTTATTATTATTAAAAAGTATTAATAGTATTAATACACATGCTCAAAACGCCGTTTAAAAGGCCGTTTATGAATGTATATGTATAATGAATAAAAACATTGTCGACGTTCGACATTCGAATCTAAACAATTTTCAATGTATATATTAGTATATCATGTATCAATTTATTTTATATAAAAACTAATTTTTAATTTTTAACTTTACATTTATAATAAAAAATATCGGTTAAAAATTGGTTAACTGTAACCGTCCGTAACTGAAAAAGATCTCTAATGATTAAACCGTATCCGCCCGACATTTTTAGACAAAAACCAAAACCGCTCAAAAATCATTTGGTAATCGGTTAAACCATAATTTCGGTTAACCGTTTCCGTCTTTAGATATGTATAACATTTTATTAAAATAATAATTATAATAAATTAATGTTCAACAATATTAAGATCTTATATATGATAAAAGTTAAAATTAAATTTTTGTTCATGAACGGTTTTGAGAAAATGCGAATATTTTGCGGACATTAAAATATTATATAATATAATATTTTAATTCATTAATTTTAAATATAAATGAATGTCTTATGTCAAAATTTTTAATAAATAATATATAATATATGTTTTCTCTAAAATTTTTAGCATTTTCATGTCATTTTTATATTTTGTCATTATATATACATTAATAAATGTAAATTGATAATGAAAATATTTGAGCACATACCACTTCTATTAATTGTGATAATTTCAGCTTTATATGTACAGTCAATGGTTCTGTGACTGAAAAGGAATTTGATTCATAAATTATAAAATTTAATTAATTTAAATTAAGTGTAAAATTATATTTATTTAATAATGAAATGAAATATATATTTACCGTTAAGAACAGGACGGACCATCATATTATAACGTGAAATTAGATCATCATAGAGGCGTTTTGCGTCAGGATTCGACCCACAGTCTTATAATAGAAATATATAATACAAATATTTTATATTTAATTTTATAAAAAAAATTGAAATAAAGTATTATGAGTAATAAATAAGTGAATATACAGGCAAAAGGAAAAGTCATGTGAACACTTAAAATTTTATCTTTTTTATTTAACATATTCTAAAGTGTTAATTATATATAAATTGAAAATAATTATTAGAAAATTTAAAAATTAAAAAATTATTTAAAAATATTTAATAATTTTGCAAAAATTGTATAAAAATTAAAGCAAAAATCTAATTATTATTATATTTTATTATTAAAATAATTGAGTTTGTGACATTTTAAACGTGCTGTCATTGGCTGAACCCTTTTACACTTTTTAATTTTTAACATACATTTGTACACCGTATAACGTAGTAAGTGGAGCACCCCTTAAAAAAATATTTGGGCCGTCCCTCTTATTGTCATGGACGTCATACATAGAGATATGCGCCACAAAACCGTTAATTTTTGTACGTCCGAATTGACCGGATACAGGCATTATATTGGTGCACATATTGCTCTGTTAAGTTTGGTTAGGTTAGGTCGACGTGTTCTTTGGTTAGGTCAAAAGTGATCAAAAAGTGATCGGATTAAATGTCTTTTTAAACGATTTACGGCCATATCTCTATGTATGACGTCAGTGACAATAATTTTCTGCTGTTTTTCGCAGCAGAAAACGAAGAACGCCTCCGGAGGCTTCGATGACTACGGCCTGTACCGGTTTAAAATTCGGGAAACAAAAGATCGTCTGAGTCTACAGATAATTTAATCGGAGGCATCAGGTATTTTCTCTTAAATCTGTAACACTGTCTCCGCACGTGAGACGATTGAGTATATACCGCGTTCCTTGACTCTGACTACTACGAGTTGTGCCCGAAAGGGGTTTTAGTAGTAGTAGTAGTAGTTTGCTAGTATATAATTAATTTTTAATAATTGAAGTAAAAAATTAAATTCATTAATCCATGTTTAAAAAAATTTTTAATTTTCAAAAAATTAAAATTATATTTAAGGATTTTAAAAATTGTAAATGACTACTTTAAGAATTTATTACCATTTAAGGTAATATTTATTAGCATTTAATAAATATCAATTAAATATTTTTATATTATATTTTATAATAAGTATTATATTCTAATATTAAGTTAAAAATTTGCAAATATATGCAAAAATGTTATTAAAAGACAAAAGTGTCACGACAGTTTTTCAATTCTCTAAACGTATATTTGAAATTGTAAAGTGCCAAAATTATATTATATTAAATGCTGTTAATTATTTTGAAACTTTTTATATGAGTTATTAGTGTTTAATATTTCGGTAAAAGTTTTTCCGCACTAAAGAATTTGAACATTGTTCGTGAAAGAGATAAGATGTTAGTATATTTAGATACTGTGCGAATGAATCACTATACTGACAAAAGTATTTTAATATTTTAAAGCATTTTATTCCATTTATTATTTTTAACATAAAATATACACATTTTTATCGATCGAAATATATGAATCACAAATTTACTGAGAAAAGAATTCATCATAATTATTGACACATCATCAACATTTTGACATAATAATAATAAAAAACACAATTCAATTGATAACTATTATCATACATCGAAATAAAAGATAATATACTGAATGTACAGTGTGTAATAAAATGACAGAACCTCAATGTATAGCAAAAATACGAATTTTAATATTTTAAATTTAATTTTGCACGTTAATTATTTAACTTTTTTAACAAATTCTGAATTTATAAATTTAAAATTTAGACACTCATTTATTACATATTATCTACTAATTTAATATTTTATAATATAAATTGAATTAATTGCAAAAAGTAACCATATAGTAAAATACCGTCTTAACTCACTTAACCAATCTTAAAGCATCTAAAGGATCTTATATCGCGAGACTTTTCCCGTGATATAATGCTCACTTTGATTTTAGTTTTTGCAAATGTGCTAATCCTACATTATAATACGTTCTAAAATAAAATATGGTTTAAAATTTGGTTTTTTTTATAATTAAATCCTTTAATTTTATAATTATGTAATTAAAATTTTGGGATATTAAAACAATTTAATTTAATACTAAATAACTTACAATATAAATCATTATTTTAAAATATGCAATTTTTGTAATAAATATTAAACTTAAGGACTAAAAATAAAATTATTATTTAAATTATATGTATGGGCATAGCATTTCTGAAACATTACTTTTAAAAAATGTTTAGGAATATATTTAAAAATTTTAATTAAAAAATAAGTTTATAGTCAGACGGAAATCCACAGGTTAAATATGGAGTTTCGTTTTTGACGATTCCATTATATTAACTCAAATTCCGGGACAGGAAAATATTGTCCGATATTTCCGCAGCTAAATCCTGCGATCATATTAAAGACATGCGAATGGAAACACGTGATTTACGTTTCTTGTAAATGAATGAATGATTTTGTGGGTATACTTTAAAATTGCCCCGCACTATATATTGTGAGGCGTCGTCATTTTTGCTTAATATTTTAAGCATAGAAACATGTTTATACATGTTTATGCATATCCAATCACAAAGTGGTGTCATGAGCACCATGAGTGTTAACATGCCGTACCCCACGTGCTGTAATGGTTACATGTCTTCGCGTGCGCCTAACTTAGTATAATATTAATAGTATGACAAAGCCGATCTGATGGTAAAGATGGGTCTTGGGTCGTGCGGTGTTAAACGGCGTTATTTGGTATAATACTAATATGCGTATACTTTTAGTTTTTTACTAAGTTAGGCGCACGCGGAGTCATGTAACCATTACATGCACATTGGGCACGGCATGATAATGTAACACTCGCATTAAAATCACGGGCGACGGGATTTTTCTGCCGTAAATTATTAATATCATTTTAATAAACATATAAATTACAATTAATACAATATAAAACTATAGCATATGAATGACGACGCCTCACAATATAAAGTGCGGGGCAATTCTAAAGTATACCCTGATTTTGTAATCCCTCATAGTAATATGCATAGAAAATCGATAGGACATTAGCATCCAAATTCATTTGAACATCAGGAAAATTTAACATTATCTCTATGGACCTGATAGTATCATTCTTTAATTTTGATATTAATGGGCAGAACAATGTTGTTACTTTCAATTTTTATATATGTAAATGTTGGAATACATTAAGAAAACCGCAGTGCTAATAATATATACTTTTATAATATATTTAAAAATAATGAAACATAAAAAATAAGAAAAACTAATTTAAAATCAATTATTTCAAAAGAAATATAATTTTCTTAAAAAAAAGAATAAAATTTGAATGATAAATCTAAATAATGATAATTTAAAATGCATTAATTTTAAATAAAAATGATTTATAAATTAATGTCATATGTTTTTATTAATCTCTAATAAAATATGGTCATATTTAAAAGCTCAATGCTAAGAATAAGAATGCAATTGACTTTTATGTAATAATATAATATGAGAAAATTTCATTTAATTTTTTTAAAAACATTTTATTTGCATATAATATAATTTTAATAATGACATAATATTTATTTCATTCATAAATATGTTATAAAAGTTTATTCTAAATTTTTAAGAAACATTTTCAATAAAAAAAATTGTAAATGCATTTATGTCAAAACTAAAAGAGATCAGAAAATTATTTTATTGAAAAATCAAAAATTTGAAAAACCATTATTGTCATAAATAATATATTAGATTAATACTTTAAAGATGCATATTTCTTAAATCATATTTTCAGACGTCATTTTTTGTTTGTTATGAATTAAATAAAAAACTTCTATAATTGTTTTTTAATAATATAATTATTCCATGTTATTTTTTTTAATAAAATTAATTTTTTTAATTATCACCGAAATAAAGGGTGACCAATTTCCCGTAAAGACTCGAATACGACATATTAGGTTAAGTTTCTGAAGGGTTCGCCGTAGAGATCACCCGAAACAGTTGTTCTGTATATTAAGATGTCATAAGTGCTAATTAATGCAAATGATTGAAAAATTTAAATCAAAAATTTTTGACCTCAAAAATAAACACCGAAGTTGACATTCCAAAATGTTACTGTTAAGTCATAATGACCCCGATTGAGGCCGATCCCCGTCAAACCCTTAAAAAACTGTTTGAAAGATTCGGAGCTTTAACTGTATATCGGCACTTACATAATATCGGGACAGTGTTCAGAACAGGTCTTAGGTACCTCATGAATTATCTAAGCATAGCAATAATAAGAGTGTTACTATATACTTTTCCGACAAAAACAGGACCAATTTCGTCGTCGAATTATTACTAAAGATGAGAAATGGGTTCTTTAGGAAAACGTAAAGAGAATAAAACAGTGGCAATTTTCTGCCTCTTTCGATGAGCATGACATTCAAAGTTTGCCCGAACGAAGATCAAAGGTCATCGTTAATGATGGCAATAATATGATTGTCTAAAAGTTAAAAGTTTTGTAAAATTTAAAAAAATGACAATCAAAATATGCATAATTAAAGTATTATTCTAATATATACAGTATATGACACCATACATTATAATTATTTTATATATACACAATTTACTTTCATTTTGCATTATATTTTATTAAATATTTTAAATTTAAATTAAAACAATTAATATGTTAATTTAAGTTATTTAAAATTTAATATATGCAAATAAAAGTGCCAAAAAATATGTCAAATTTTATAGCAAAAGTCATAAAAAAGGCAACTTTTTTATGAACCTAATGACTTTTGATAGATATAGATATATAAAAAATATTTCTTTAAATCTTTTAAGTGAAAAAAGAGGTATTTTCCTCCTTTTGAAAGCATTAGTGATCAATTAAATATTTTTAATTATATTTATAAATTTTATAAACAAATTATATAATTTGTGATTTTTTGACTTTATTGGGGTTTTGGAGATTATTTATAATTTAAATGATAAAATATTTTTAAAAAATATATTTATATCAAAAGTATAGGTACTCTTTTCAACTCAGGCATACAAATTCTTTATAGAAAAGTGAGGTTAAAGGGTATATTAAAAGTATAATATATAAAAAGATTTTAGATTTTAAGTATCTTTTGGTTAAAATATTTTTCGAATATACATATGTAAGACGAAACCTTTCCATTGATACATATTTTGCCACTAAAGATGTAAAATATGTAGTTATTTTCTATAAATAATGCCATCGTATTTTGAAAACATTTTATGAATAAATATAAATAATACAAATTTATTCAAATGTCATTGAAATAAATAAAATATAATGTTTTTCGGAAAATATTTTTTATAAATGTATAAAAATTAAATGAAATGCACAAAAAATGAATATTTTTTAATAAAAATGAATGCTATATATATATGCATGTCCCAAATGCTAAGAAAAGAGTGAAATTTTCATTCTTTTATTAAATTTCAATCGATTATATAAAAATATAGAATTTCGTGTTTATTTTCTATAAACTTTTAAGATAAAGATTTAAGTGCAAAACATGCCCTTTAAATATGTATTTCAATTTTATTTTTTAAATTACAGCATAAGAAAGATTCATGATAAAGAAATATGTATAAATATGTCATAATTATGTGTAAACATTATATTAATTAATAAAATTATTTTATCGGAAATTTGGCGGAAATTCCGTCCCATAAAAATATAATTAAATTAAATTTTTATAATGATAAAATTTAATATAAATATTTATATTTTAAAATTAGACTAAAATTATAACTAAATATTCATAGTATAATTTTATATAAATTTAGAATATTGTTTAATTTTTTATCGGCTAAAATATTAACACTAAATTAAGCTAATAATATGATTAAAAATCCCGAAAATTTATTTATTTATTATCCCATTATTATAAGTTATTAAAAATAATGGACCGATAAAATAATTTATAAAATAACGCTCCAATTTTATAGTGTTACATAGTTTATAATCATATATTTATATTAATAGTTTATAGTATTTAAATATGCTCAATGATCGGACCCGAATTCTTAACATGAGAATGTGATGTTCAAATCAATCTGAAACCAAAATTTACAGGTGATATGTTCATCACATGTCAACTAGCAAACTAGCAAACTCTAGTGCAGTGCATACCCGATGTATACCTCTAAAGAAATAACTCTGAATGTATAGTAGGGTCTGTAGAATCTCGAAAATGACCTGAGTTAGCATTTGCCCCTTCAGATGCTGAAATAAACTAAAAATTGTAAATGACCGGAAATGGCAGTCACTGTTACACCTAAATAAATATGGTAAAAAATTAAAGTCAAAGGATGAGACATTTAAGAATTAATTAAATAAAATAACATTTTTAGATTATTTTGGAAAAAGATTAAGCCTTTCATAGGCAAATATGGGGGCACATGAAAATTTTAAAATTCAAAACCAAAATTTGCATTAACAAAAATGATTGCTTTTCAAATGCCATAAGTACAGTAAAACCTCTACAATATGTGTCATTTACAAACAGAATAAGTCACATTTTTCAGAGATAAATTTAAATTCTAAAATATAATTTAGTTTAAGAATATATAAAACGTTAAAAATTCGAAAAATCATATATTAAATATTAAATAAGGTATTTATGTCAATAAATTGATTTAATAATAATAATAATAATAATATCCATATATATAATTTAAATGCATTATTTTATTTATAAATTTAGAATTATTTTATTTTAAATTTATAAATGAAATTAAATGTTTGTAATTTAAATTTAATAATTATTTGCATTATTTTTAGTTTTAATAAAAATGAAAACATTTAAATGTGAATTAATAAAGTAAATGCTGAATTTATTTATTTCCGTATTTATATGATTGAAGAGGCATTTCAATGGAAATATTTCCATAAAATCATTATGTATAAAGAGATTTTTACATATGACATATAAATAAATATTTTGACTCTGATCATGGAAATTTTTTATTTTCAATCATTTTATATAAAATTATCAAATTAGCGACAGTTTTAGAATATATATTAATACAGTAAAACCTCTAAAAACACCTCTTTTAAGAAAACAGATATATTGCAACAGAACTGTTCCTATAAATTTAACATTAAATATATGTTTAAATTTATGTCTCTAATTATTGATAATTAAAAAATGTTTATTTTACATTTAATAATAAATTAATATATTATTAGTATATTATTAGTATATTATAATTTAATATAATTAATAAAATTAAAATACATAATTAACTAAAATAATTTATAATCCTT
>JAQIXB010001303.1:0-11233 GCA_034697405.1 Mesoplophora pulchra
ATCCTTCTATTTCCTTATTATGAACTAATAATATTAAATAGCATTAACTAGAACCTTGATTTTTATTTCTATTTATTTTATTTTTACCATTTATTTAAATTATTTAAATTCAATTTAAATTTTAATAAATTAATATTTTAAAAATTATATATATAAAGTTTAAAAATATCAAAAAATCTTTTTTATTTTTGAATTTTAATAATAAAAATTTTCATATTTTTCGTTCGCATTTAATTTTAAATTCAATATTTTGAAATTTTACATGATCTTTAAAAGAATTATGTAAATTATGTAAATGAAATCGTGTTTTTTTTAAAATGCAAAAAATATAAATATTTTTAATACAATTTTTCGTAATAGCCCATGGTAGTATAATATAATAGCATATTCACTAGTATATGCTGATGGTTACTTATATTTGAAGGTTACCACAGTGAGTCATTAATCTTAGCTTAAGATGAATCTTTTTTCATCTCCGTATATACACACACTTTTTCTTGATATTTAAATGGAATAAAAGATACCATATATATATATATATATATATATATACTTATAACTTATATATATTATAAAAATTTACTTAAAATGCATTATAACGTATATGCATAAAATGTAAATTCATTCTTAAGTTATACTAAAGTTATATATAAATATATTTTTATATCTGAAAATACAAAATAAAAGTAATGCGTATGCGTATTCAATTTTATAACATACATACATAGAAATATATATATTATATATTCTCTTTTAGAATCTCATATATAACATATATGAGATGTGCATGTATATAATATATATGTGGATATATATAGATATATGTACGATGTTTTTGTTGGTGTTTCATACCCTATTCTTTCATACTCTATTCAGGAAATCGATATTAAGAAACAGGGCACATCATCGTCATATGCGTTTATACAATATTCAGACATAAGCAGTGTCGTAAAAGCGATACGGAAATTGGACGGTGAAAACATAGGTTCGAATCGTATAAAATTGGGTTTCGGTAAATCGATGCCCACGAATTGCGTGTGGATTCATGGTGTCGCCGAATCCCTTTCGGAAAAGTCATTAATGTGGCATGCGACACGATTCGGTACGGTCACTGAATTGGTGATCGATCGTGACCTTTGTAATGCGCTTATATTTTATGACACCGTTGACTGTGCCCAAATCGCTGTCGCGGATATGAAAGGCCGTGTCTTAAGCGGTCGGCGTCTTCAGGTGGATTTTGCATCACGCGAGTGCCAAACTGCGTTCTTTGATAATATGGAAAACAATGGTCAGAGTGAAAACTATCGACGTGTGAATAACAATGCACCATCATTATGGAATGATGTCTTTGACGATCGGAATTCGTCGTATGAAAGAGATGGTCACACAAATAATCGTGGTCATGGACATAGTCGATATCAACAGTCACGCACTCCATCATTATCATTATCTACCGGCAGTAGAAATTACCGAACTCCACAGTCACCGCAATCGTCTTTCCAAAGAACGTCCGCTCCGAGTAATTATTCCGGCAGAGGCCGGGGCTTTAGGGGATATTCGGACGGTTATTCCGATGATTTTATTGATAATCGAAGGCATAGAGCTAATTACGATGCCGAAGATTTTTCAGATAATGACGATGATAATTATCGTGACGATGAACCATCACGTGATGGTTCAGCATATCGTGATCGAAATCGTGAATTAAGTGAAACGCGCGGACGATCATATTCACCGCTGAGGAATGAGAGTCCTAAAGAATCGTATCGTATCGGCAGTCCCTATTCATTGAGTCGCATCAATGATGTCATATGTAACAACAGTCGTGATAAATTATTAGATAATGAATCGCGTAATCATTCGGGTAAAAGTGACGGTCATCGAAGGACATCATCTTCAGATGACATGATTCACGATGAATGGAAATCATCAGAATCTATTGACAGACTCATAAATAATAGAAATCGATCAAAACATAAACAACAGCAACAATGTGATGGCGATGGTCACGTGACGGGTCATTCGCCCGCATCTTTACGACGCCATAGCCAAAGCATTAGCCCGACGCCAAAAGAATTAAAGAAAACGTCATCATCGGGAAATCTAATAATTAATTCAAAGGGAACACCACGAAGTCCTACCGCTAGTCCATGCTCATCAGGTTTTGCATCACCGATACGTACCGATTCTATCGATAATACCATCATCGATTCTAAAGATGTCTTTGATCCATCATGCGGCAGTTCAAATGTATGGCGACGGAAATCTATAGATGATCAGAATCTATCGGATTCATTTAAAGATAACACACGACACCGTTCTGATTCTATTGTATCCGATTATTGTAATGATAGTTTTGTCGTTACGTCACGTGATAGTATTAAACGTAAAAGAAGTGAATCGCCCGAAACTCCGACCTCTTCAGAGGCCATTGGCCATTTGGAGAGGAAAAAGCGTCTATTGGCGTGTGTCACCGGTATTGAATCGAGTCATAGGTCAGGTGCTAGTGGAGGTTCCGTTAGTAATGTAACATTATCAACTAAAAGTGATAGTAATCGTCGTGATAGTGTATTGGACAATGTTCACGTGGCGAATGACGCGGCCGTGAAGAACGAATTGGCCAAATTGCTCAAAAGACGCTCGAGTAGTACTAGCAGTGTCAATAGTGATATGAAATACTTAGAGTCAAAATCAAAACAAACGGGGGGTGTGGGCGTGGGTGTCGTCCCCATGATCAGTCTGATGGACACTGTCGTCACAGATCATAGCGATACAATGACATTAACAATGACAATGACATTGGATAGTGTCACAACGAAACCATCATCTGCATCTTCACGCAAACATAATATCATCAGTACAAAATCAGGAAAATGCTCATATGGTACTAAAGAAACCAGTTCTGTACCATTAAAGACGGTCGATGCCACTTCCTCATTGGTCAATAGATCATGGCCCGACCCTCGAAGATTATCCATCACGTGTTCAGCTAACAATTGTAAGGGTCATCAGCATCGGAAACTCGAACGAAGTGACGCCTATGAAATTACCGATATCGGAGTGTCATCATCGGATTTAGATCATGAACGATCGAATAAACAGGACATTGTCCACAGCACGACTCCGAAATTAGAAGATCATTCCTCTTCAGAGGTATCTTCATCCAGTGATAAGGTCGCATTATCCAATAACAAAAAATCGACATCTGCGGTCATAGGACGATTTACGTGCTCTGCATTTACAATGTGTGGAAATGCTCCGTTAACATTACCTTTACCTGAATTTGCCACTAATTTAAGGACAGGCATAGGTGCTAAGTTGATATTAGTGACAAATAATAGCACTATTAATACATCAAATAATAGTATAAATACTCCTGTGGTGCAAACATCTCACACATCACCAAAAAGTACCACCATAATGAGCCCTTTGAGTGGTAATTTTTCACCATTACACACAGTGCCAAAGAACAAGCATATGATATCAAACAGTGGCAAAGAAGTAGTGTCCACGAGCGATAGTGTCGATGGTAATATCATTGATACTAAAGCCAATATAATAACTAGCACGAAAGTTAAAACCGAACACACCTTCGAAGAGGTCTCCGATCCCGAAATGACACCCCCGCATAAACGATCACCATCAATTGAGGACCGTATTCGAGCTTTGGACGAAAAATACAATGCATGGTCCGGGGCCGCGACAACGCCCGCGTCCATTAAAATCGAGAAAACGCCGACCCCCACAATCGATTACAGTAAATACAATATTAAGAAAAAATCGACCATTAATTCGACATCATCCATCGACTCTGTGTCCATTGAACCATCAGATATCGTGAAAAATCTGTTATCGAAATCATCGATCTTTGATCAGGACTCAAAACGTTTAGAATTAATTAACGAAAAATATGAACCGAAAACTGAAATCATTAATTTTGATGCTCTCACATCACCGAAATTATCATCATCATCAGCATCATCGGTATCTGCATCTTCAGCGACATCAGCATCAATGCAAAAACCCGTGATTCGAACCAAAGCGGCAGCAAAAGAATTTTCAACGCCATCATTATCATTGACATCATCATCTTCAGGATCATTATCAGCATCATCATCATTACCATTACCCACCGAAATGCACGATGTTTCTCTGCCAAAGAATTCGTTACATAATTATCATCATTACAATAATCCGTCGCATCCTCAGCAGCATGGGTCTATGGCGAGAAAATTGTCTGAACCTTCGCGTATGCCATCGGTAAAGAAATCGGATTCTTTACCGACACCTCCGACGACACCACTTTCAGCACCCGCCCGAAGCTTAAATCCATTCACACCGTTTTCACGCGGAAATTCGGGCACCACATCCACAACATCGGCCATTAGCAGATTACCTCAGCCTAAACTGCTCCATGGTGTCAATATCAGCAAAGAATCGACAATACCATCATCATTGTCAATATCAAATGTCGGAAAAGATGTGCCAAAGACAGGTCAACAAATGACAGGTCAAAACTCACGTGATCCGCGCGAAAATCGCGATCCGCGTATGATGGCGAAAAAAGACATCACAGCATCGACGCATCATCAGCATAACAGTATTAGTATGACGTCATCATCATTGAACCTCAAAGACCAAAGCTCAAAGAGTTCATTATTATCACCTTTTACCACGACTAAAAAGCCATTAGTGTCATCATTACCGCCGCATTTAGCGTCATGCGGATTCTCATCAAAAGCACAATTACCATTCTCCAATAATCAATCATCGAATGAATTATTAAAGAACACCATTGTTGCGACCGCTAATATCAGCCAAAAGCAATCGCAACCATCATCATCTTCAGCAGCAGCATCTGAAAATACTAATAATAACAATAATAAAAAGGACAATAATCGTGATTTTATGTCACCATCTTCTGATGGCAATGATTGGCTCATTAAAGATAAATCGACATTAATTAAGAACGAAAAGAGCCGTCATTCAAATGATTCGAAATCTATTGTTACATCACAATTATCAAAAGAATCCATAGATTCTTCAGCAGCATCTTCGTCATCATCATCACCGAAGAAATTATCGGAAAAAGAAAAATGTGAAAATATTTCCAATAATAAAAAGGGCGAAATTAAATCGGATAAAGAAAAATGTAAATCATTCAATGCTGAGTCTTCAAAATCTTCAGCATCATCATCAAAAGATAATGAAAAGAATCAAAAATCAATGAAAAAAGATCATAATAAAATAATATCACAATCAAAGGATAAAATTAAAAATAAAGATAAAGACAAAAATGACGGTAAAGATAAAGATAACAAAAAGAATGAGAATAAAGATAAAGAAATGAAATCATCGAAAGATAAAGATAAATCAGAAAAATCGGAGAATCGTGATCAAAAACCGAAAAAGGATAAATCACCTAAAGATGGTTCATCTAAAGACCGATCATCATCAAAGGATCAAAAATTAAAGGCATCGGAATTGAAAATGTTACAGGAAATAGCCGATGATGAACCGATTTATTTTTCGATGTATGATAAAGTAAAAGCACGATCTTCGGCCAATCAGAGTCTTAAAGTAGCCAAAGATCTGGAATCAGTTCGACAAAAGTTTAATCAATTAAAGGACAAAAGACAAAGAAAAGACGAACATGGAAATCGGACAAAATCAGGTCCCGATACAGACTCAGATGACAGTGATGAAAGTATGCACAATGAAAGGACATCATCATCAGCAGCGTCATCATCGGCCGCACCGAATTTAAAAAATAATAATCCAAAGAATAAATTCCCATTGAATCAGCAGCAAAGAAAACGGAAACTGATAATAGAGAGCACTTCCGATTCAAATACGAGTGACGATGATCATGTTCCTCCGGTAATCTCTTCATCATCAGCGTCTTCAGCACATAAGAAATGTCGTAAAAGATCATCGATGGCCATTGACTCTGATTCGGATTCAGATTCAATAATGACACCATTGATATCGGCCCCAAAGAACACGGTTAAGAAATTGAAAGATCCGATTTATTCCTCTGATTCATCGTCAATGGAAAACCTCAGTTCACCAAAATTATCGGTGTTTAAAAAGAGTCATTCGACGATCCCATCCAAAGGCCCTCTTAAACATCATGAGGATGATTCGAGTGATGATGATATCCCATCATCATCACACATTCAAAGGCATCAGAAGAAAAAGAAGGATCAGAAAAAGAAACTTAAGAGAGACAAAGATAAGGATAAAGATAAAGATCAAAAAGAAACATCGAAATCGTCATCGATCGATAATGAAAAGAATACACATGCATCTTCAGCATCGTCCATTAATGTAAAGGATAAAGATAATTCACAAAAGAGTGGTAAATTAATTGGCCCATCATCGGATGATAATAAAGAGAAAATAAAGATGAAAAAGAATAAGACATCTAGTAAAGATACTAGTAAAGAAACTAGCAAAGATACTTGTAAGGAAACTAACAAAGATACTAGTAAGGAAACTATCAAAGATGCTAGTAAGGAAACTAGCAAAGAAAAGGATAGGGTATTTGAAAAAGAAAGGGATAAAGACAAAGAATCAAAGGATAAAGATAAAGAAAAAAGCAAAAAGAATATACCATCATCATCGATCGATGACAGTGATGATCATATTAAAATGGCAAAGATCGCAAAACGTAAGCAAAAGAAATCGAAAACATCATCATCATCATTATCCAAAAACAAAGAAAAGAAATATTCATCATCATCATCGTCATCATTTAAAAATGATGATACAAAAAGCAGTATTAAACATGGTGATAGTGTATCATCTTTGGCTGTGTCCGATCATGAAATGCGTTCTTCGGGTATGTCCGATTTAGAGGAATGTCTGAAGAGATCATATCCGGAAATTAAATCAGATGATTCTGACACTGAAACAATACGGACGCCTCAGCATAAATCGTCATTTAAAGATGATCATACATCATCATCGTCATCATCAGTGTCTTCGGATCGAAATAATCAAAATCGTTATGTCGTGAGTCATACGGAATGGGAAAAGACATCGACAGAAATGATCGGTAATAAAAAGGATCAAAAATCGCATAATGAATTATCATCGAAATTAAATCAAAAGAAAGATAAAGATTTAGTGAAAAACGAATCCAAAGATATTCCATCATTATCTTCTTCATCATCATCATCATCTTCGTCAATGTCTTCCTCTGCATCGTCGAAGATGATGACTGATGTAACATCCGTTACCATTAAACAAAAGGGAAATAATAAATCGTCTAAAAAATTAATGTCCGGTATTAGCGGTAAAGAAAAAGACATTAAAGACCCTAAAGACAATACTAAAGACTCTAAAATAACTAAAGATACTAAAGAGAGCGTCACTAAAGAAAAGGACGCAAAAGAAAAGTCAAATCAATCGACGGAAATCAGTAAAAAATCAGCATTACAAAAAGATAATGGAAAAGCATCGTCCGTTAAAGATAAAGATAATGCCGAAAATAAAAGCATTAATAAAGAGTCTAAAGAATTTAAAGATAAAGATATGGAAAAAGTGAAGAAAAAGCTTAAGAAACAGAACAAAGATAAAGAAAGAGAAAAGGATAAAGATAAAGACAAAGATAAAATTAAATCGGATAAAAGTGTGGACATTAAAAATAAAGACAAAGATAATGTGAATGAGAAAATGATTGAGAAAAATAAAGAAAAAACGAATGCATTAAAAGATCAGAAAAAATCGCTTAAAAATCAATCATTATCTAAAGATAAAGAATCTAAAGATTCATTATCATCTATTGATTCGTGTCTTTCTCCATCATTAAGATTAATGTCACCACTGCCGTCATCACCATTGCCAAAGACACCAGAATTAGGATCACCATCGGCGTATGATAATGATTCAGCGGATCATAAACTCGATGAAGAACTGAATGAAGAGGTCCGTCGATTGGAGGAATGTATAGCATTAGCCTCTGACGGTGAAGATACTAATTCTAACGATAATGATGATCGATTATCATCACCATCACATTCGAAAATATCAAATTCTACCATAGGACAAATATCGAGTTTAATATCATCGAATAAATCGAAAGATGAAAAAGTGGTGTATGAGCGTAGGTATGAGGAAGAAGCGGCCATTCAATCGCAACAATTGGCAAAGTTAATGCAAATGGAAACCATTGTTAAAAGACCTTTCGATGAAATACTCTCACCCGTTGCGTCACTCAAAACCACAGATTCAGAATTATCTGAAGACATTCATAGCCATAATCGTGATAAATCGGGAATCGATGATTCCATCTTTTCTTTGAGTAATTCAGCGTCAAAAGATGATTTTAGCGTCGATTTGAATGATGATGGTAATAAAAATGAATTGAAAAACGATGATGATAATGATGAAATTGACGATGAAAGGAAAACGGAGGATGATTTGGCTGTGGCCGCACTTCTCCAGGACATGAATGACCCTATGGTCATGAATAAGGAACATGACGAAGAACAATATGTAACACCACCGGAACAAATCGATGACTTAAGCTATATGAACATGTTAGATGACGATGAACCCCCTTTGACCATTGTTGAAAGAAGTATTGAACCATCAATTGATAGATCCAACGATACTAATGATGATGACCATGGTAAAGATCATGAGAGTGAAGAGGTGTCAATAGCGACAGAAAAGATCACATCGACAATTGCTGATGCAGACACAGATGCTGATGTTCGAAGTCCTTTGGACAGCCCTATACTTAAAATTGATGAATCGGAAAAAGTATCGGATGACACTATTGACAATATTAATAATGACATCATTAGTAAACATGAATCATTTGATCACGTGACTCCTGAAGTAACCACGACAACAGAGGCACTTCAAAATGAGACGGTAATTAAATCGCCGGAAATTAAGAATAATGATGATGTCCCATCGCCATCGAAGGGAATGACACAAACGTCCGCAGATGAAAAATTACCCGATAATGATGATGATGTGCATAGTAAACATGCTAAGAATGTTAAGAAAATTGAGATCGATATTATTCATCCTATTGCTAGTACAACGACAGATACTAGCACCATAGATAATAGTACCATTAAAATACAGCATCAGCTGCATCAACAACATGATGAAGAAAATCTTACATCTTTGGAATTAAAAGACAATTCAATGGATAATAAAAGTGAAGCGTCGGAAAAGACTGAAATTGATGATGATGATCTCAAAAACGATTCACTTCCGATTGCGTCATCCGATTTAAGCACAGAAAATGCCGATACCATCGAATCAAATGCTATTGTTAATGATAATGAATTGCATATTACTAATAATGTAGAAAATACTAGTAATACGAGTGCCACTAGTGTTACTAGTGTTACCAGTATTACCACTCCTAATGTATTTACTACTAAATCGAATGATAATAATATTGTAGAAAATCGTGATGAATCAGAATCTGATGATAAGAAATGTGAGAGACCACGAAGAGGCCGAAGGGCAAAAACGAGAAAATACTCTGAATCATCATTACAATTGCCACGCTATGATTCGACAGCTAGTAGTTCCACTAGTAGTTCCACTAACAATGCTTGTAACACCACATCAAGCATCTGTACAGCATTACGATCAAAACAAAGTCCCATTAAACCCATTGATAGACCACGGAGGAGCGGTCGTAACTCAGGAATGGATCATAATACATCGGAAGAGAATACTGTTGACAATGATAATGTTTCGGGCGATGAAATACAATTAAAAATTGATGACTCTGCCATTGTTGTAACAACAATGGACTCTACAAATAATGAAGAACCTAAAAAGGGCAATAAACGCGGGCGTAAAAAGAAAAATTCCGGTGCCGGATTAACTATTGCCACACCTGAAAAACTAGAAAATGAACTAAGTTTACAGCAATTACAGAGTAAACCCAAAGAGAGAATATTATTACCTCTTTCAGTACCCATTAATAGCGATCATAAACCATCATCAGCCAATGATAATCGTGGAAAAGCGAACAGTCCCTATGATGTCTTTGAATTTCGTGATTCTGATGAAGAATCACCTCAGATTGAAACAATACATACGAAGAATGATCCTCAGCATAGTATCAAATGCTCAATTCAGACACAACCATCAATATCAGCATTACCATCGATTACAATTACATCATCATCAGCATCTTCGTCTATTAATATATCAGAAAATGACAATAAAAAGGGACATCATACAATAGTTGCAGACAATCATGATACACCCATAATTAAGACACAGCCATTAATTGAGAATCATGCTCCAGAACCGAGTAAAGAATACACCACAGAATTGTCTTCACACGGAAAGTTATCCATTACTATACGATTACATCAAAAGGACACACAAAATGGTAATAGTGCCGGAATTGCCGAAGTCGTAAAGACATCGAAGGCCCTACTTACAGCTGAAGACTCCGATCAAATCAAACATGAGTCAAATAAAGTGATAATTAAAACAGAACCGAATACACAGACACAATCATTAGGATCATTGACATTAGGATTAGGATCGGGATCCTTAACATGTTCGTCATCATCCGTGACACCATCATCTAATGATAGTGTGGCAAAAGGAACGCGAAAATCGGCACGATTAATGTCTCAAATACCAAAGACGACCATAGATGAAACGATTGAAAATGTTATTAAAGGATCGTTCAGAGATGAGCTGAAATCGAAAAGAATCACACGATCGTATCGAAAGAGTGAGGAATGCATTGACATGGATGATGATCACGAAGGTATGCATTCACTTTCACATTTCTCTATTTCTTTCATTTTTAGCATTTTATAATTTAAAATTTCAATTAATAAATAATTTTGAAAAACAGTATTTTAGCATATTAATTTTTTATTTAAAATTTAATAATGAATTTATTATAAAAAATATATAATTTTATTATTTTAGAATTATTATGTCTGTACTTTTATTTTTTTATAATTTTTTATCATTTTCTTAACAATTTATAATCATATCTTTTTTTTATTAATTAATTTTAATATTAAATATTTAATTATTTATTATTTATTAATTTTTAAAGAATAATCATATAGATGTTTATTTAATATATATTTACATTAAATAAGATCCTTATCCCGTTTATATCTATATTTTAGTATATATTTTTATATTTAATATTTATATTTAATATAAAATATATGATAATATATCACACTCTGTTCTTATATTTATTGATTCGAAT
>JAQIXB010001304.1:0-11232 GCA_034697405.1 Mesoplophora pulchra
TTATAATGATATTTAATTAACTATCGCTTAAATACTTATTGATTTTATTATAATTTTTTATAACACAATTATATCAAAAATATAATTATTATAAATATTAGTACGTACTAAAATAATATTTTAACATATAAATATTATTTTAGTTTTGAATTTTTTCATAAAAAATATTTAGAATAAAATATATAAAAAGAGTTCATTTTTTAATATAATAATTTTGTACTAAAAACAACTTATTTAATATTTTTAAAATTAAATTAGTTTCAATTAAAATTTAAAAATAAATTATATTAATTATATATTAATTAAATAAAATTAATTAAAATAAAATGTATGTAAAAATGAATAGAAATGTACGAAATATGTAAGTTTCTTACGCGAATGGTGAGTTTTTGGATATGATTTTCTAAGAGTTTAACGGTGTCGATTAAAGACCTGAACTGTCCGCACGTCGGACATTCTATTTAAAGGTAATAATAAATTACATAATTTATGTTAATTATGCTTTAATTTTTTATTTTCTTTTTATAAATACCTGTATCTGAATTGGGACATTGAGTGATATATCCATTTGCTTTACTCACTATTTTTACATCCTGAATATACCCCTGAAATAAATAGTCACAAATTAACTAATGCCTCTTAAATTAGTAAAAAATTAATATTGACTTTAATATTGATATTAATAATACTTAAAACATAATATATTACATTAATTGTGTATAATGTGTTATGTAAGAATCACAGTTCTAAATCTATTTATTGATAAACTTTTGCAGTAAAACTTTAAAAATGTAATTAAATTTAACATTAATTTATTATGTTTATCAATAATAACCTAAATTAAGTTTTGATCATTGACTGTTTTTCATTAGCAATTAATTGCCTTTCAAATGCTGAAATTTATATAAAAAATTAATTTAAATTTATTATACTGAATTAATAAATAAATTTATAGTGAATAATAAAGATAAAATATTTATACTTTAGATGAATGTATACATGTAAAATAATATTGAAAAATCAATGTTTTAACAAAATTTTTTAAAAAAATTTAATATATATTTTTAATTTTTAATTTTATGTGTAAAGTCTGTAAATGTATAATTCTTAAATAATTTAATAAAAATGCGATTAAAATTTGAGATAAAAAAGTGTAATAAAATATTCAGTTTAATGCTCACCCGAAATAAGAAATGATGATAATTTCTTTGTCCCAACCATAGTGTGATATTATGGCCCTTAAAATCCCTATCAATTTCATGGATTTCTCTTTTGTAAATGCGATTACAATCTATATACAGTTGAACCTGAATAAAGCTGACATATAATGCGATGTGATGCCACTTTTCATCAGCCAAATTAAATGCGAAACTCTCTGTATATACGATATTATTATGTCGATAATGCAATCGTATTTCGTCCTTTCGCCCGCTGCTTTGTAATTCTAAAAACCTATGGCATGTCATAGTTTATTTATTGAGTTAAATGTCAATTGAGCATTCCGCTAATGAATTTATCATCTCACTTATGGTGTTGTATTTTATAAAATAATAAAATAAATATAATTTTTATTATCATATAAATTTCTATTAAATTAAAGAGTGACCGAACCTGTCGGTGCCTTCAGAAAAGGCTATAATGGTGCCCGTATTATGCTTTTCCTGTTTTACTGTCGCTAAAAATGTGAATTCATTACTTTGAGATATTAATGATGATGCTCTTTCATAAACGTGATTTGGTAAATGAATCTCTCGTGAATCACCTTTTCATGGTCATCAAACAAATTCATGCAAAAAAATTACATTAATGATTTTACTTAAAATACTAAACATTTCATTATTTCACCATATTTTGCAAATATCAACTTTTATCAATTTTATTACAGCCCTCTAATTAAGAAATGCAAATTTCATTTAAATAAAAAATGCACATCATTATTTTGAAATTAGTACATAATATAGCATCAGATTTTACGACTAAGAAATGCTAGTACATGATGAAAAGAAATGTAGATTTGCTAGTACATGGTGAAACGCACTGTAGATTTGTTAGTACATTTGCTAGTACATACCGAATAGGAATAAGGCAGGGTAATAATGATGAAAACCCTCTACGACTGAAAGACCCCTGTGAGTTGTATTGAGTATATGGAGGCCTTCGATGAGATTAACCTCATGATGATGTGTTTCTGATCTAATGCCATGAACTGACAAAATTCAAATTATAATTTAAATTTTAAATTATTTTATCATTTTTTAAATATAATTTAATATATAAATAAATATTTAAATAAAGTTAACTTAAATTAAATAATTTTTTATGCATTCAATTAAAGTGTTACATTAACATTAACAGATTATTTATGTTCCTTATTCTTAAAGGTTCAATTTAAGGATACCTTTGACTTATCAAATCGTAGTAATTTATTGTAAATCAATAATAAAACAATTAATCTTAAGTAATCTAAAGCTTGAATCAGTGAAATTTTTGAATAGCTAGTTTACTTTAGTTTACCCTAATTATAAAGCATATTACATGTATCTCTTAAGATAAACAATGTCTGGAAACTAAAGTAATATGCATTCATCGGCTTTTGATATTATTCATTGAAATTCTAAAAATTTTAAATTTTATAAAATGATAAATAAAATATAATTTATAATTAAAGAAAATTCCCGCTCATATTTGATTCTAAAGATATTTATATCAAAAGGATTTTATGGTAAAATATCCGTAAAAATAAATATTTAAACGTATCAAAAGCATAATGAATAATGCATTAGTGTATAGTTTACTTATATATAGTAATAGTTAATATTTATCGTAAAATGAATGCATTGTAATTGTTATTAAAGAGACATTTAAACATAATATGGGAAATACATATAAAGGCAGAATAAACATGTTTACATATAATATTAGCGTTTTCGAGAATATGAAAATGAATATGTCCGTGGATTTGTAAAAAGTGAATACTCTCCTTTTGAGTGTCTTTAAAGTAAAGATAAACTCTATTGATAAATGGCTTTAACTTTTAGTATCTCTCAAGTGCTAGTACTAGTACTAGTAGCAAAAAAGTTTGCCTTTTAGCGGACACATACTTTTATCGCCTCTAAACTCCAATTCCTCATTGTACCTCACACATAGACACTGAATTAAAGAAATATATATGCTTTGCTATATATTTATATATTTATATACACTATATGCTAGTATATGCTGCATACTCTATTATAAAGTGCAGTAAAATATAAATGCTAAACGAAGGAAAAACAAGCATTGGACAGACATTCGCAACTATGAACTCAAACTATGGTCAATAAAAATTCCACTAAAGGTGATTTATGTAAAAGGACCGCTCCTATTTTGGTTTCACGGATACAATACAATGGTTGTACTGTCACTACGGGAGTCCAATGTACACTTATCTCTTAACGAAGAAACATCTTTTATATGCTTTAAAAGTGTTATCGGCAAAAGTGTGTGCCAAATAT
The DNA here is from genome assembly GCA_034697405.1 of Mesoplophora pulchra. Taxonomy (NCBI): domain Eukaryota; kingdom Metazoa; phylum Arthropoda; class Arachnida; order Sarcoptiformes; family Mesoplophoridae; genus Mesoplophora; species Mesoplophora pulchra. The sequence continues at coordinate 3,495 of JAQIXB010001304.1, forward strand.
ATTTATACTTTTTTTTGTGTGCAGAATTGAACCGAATTCATTGTTCATTCAATATATATGTATGTGTATATGTATGTGGTAAAAGCAAAGAAAACACATAAAAGTTTAACGATTCTTTTGCATAACTTTCTATTTAACTTTCTATTTAATAACACCCTATGTATTTCGACATTAAAAAGCATGAAACATTTTCAATGAATTACCGTGTCTATGATTGAACTTTTTACGTGAATATAAATAAACAGTAAATTTTAAAGAATTTAAATTTTCAATTTAAGTGAAGCATCGATTCTCTTATCGCAGTGAACAGAATTTCAAATTTAATAAATCGCCGTATGTAGTTACATATGAATAATTAATGAGAGTTATAAATTTAAATAAAGAGCATTTCAGTATATTTTACACATCTTTTAAAATAACATTTTACATAATTAAATAAACAAATATTACATGATTCTATGCCTAATAAAAAATGTAAAATATACATACATATATGCGATCGTTATGAAGAGTTTAATTGCGTCTCTATGTGTGGCATTATGCAATAAATTCACTTTAAAATACACGGCACAATAAACATATCTATGTTTTCATATTAAACATATTAAAATGTTGATATTAATTGCGTATTGAATCATTTGGTAGTGTTTGAGAATCACCTGCATCCGTTATACATGTAATAGCAGTGTACCGTAACACAGTAATAGAGGAGGAGATACTCATTATACGGCGTTAGAATACGTTTTCAAACGTAAAAGTATAATTTAAGGCTCAAAAAGTATACTGAAAATTACTACGAATGCCAAATGCTTTACCGATTCAATTCATATCAATTCACATCTGTTTATTATTTATCATTATATGCTTTAGCGATGGTCTAAACATTTGTTATTAATACTTTTAATGTTCGATCATTTCAAAAAACAGCATTTTAAATTCAATTGTAATTTAATCATTATAATTCAATGCTAAACTAACGTCAGAATATTTATGACCATTAACATAGTTATTAATTTGCATATGGCATATGAGTTGAGGGCAACAGAATGGACTTTCGCCTCCAGACTTAAGTCAAATACAAAAGGTTAGAAGTAAATGACCAAATGGAGAAACTAGTGAGAGACTAGTAAGGGACTAGTACAGGACTAGTGAGGAACTAGTCAGTCGCGTGGGCTGCGCGTGTCTCAGAAAAGGTTATTGTACAGTCGTTTGAGAAATACAAAAAACCTTTGCAAAGATCCGGAATACAGTGGTGTACGAATGAAATAATAGAATATCAGTGCTGAGTGTAAACCCGTGGAGCTATTGTATGGTACCAATGGTACCACACTTTGCGATTTTCCTTTCATTATTACCCAATATGACCCTTAACACGCTCCTGTTGCAGCTGCAAACACTGCAGGACATACTATAGCCTAAATATACAGTGCCGGATCTTTGCAGATCCGATACGAAATGAATCAAAAACTTCTAAAAACTTATGAATTATGATTACATACATATACTATATTTTTCAAATAATTCTGCTCTAAAATTTTCAAACTCTGACTTTACAGATGTTAGACTTTTTCCCCATTTTTTTAATCCGATTCCATTCAATTTTCGAAGAAGTTCTACACTGTGCTTCATTTATTTTGCCAAAGTCTACTAGCAACTTCTATTAGAAACATTTACTACATTACTGTATATAGTAAATTCTATTAGTGAGTTCAACTAATAGTAAGGTCTACTAGTAAGGTTTAATAACAGAGTTTTACTAGAGTTAACAGAGTAAGCAAGCAAAAGTTCCGGCTGACGACTTATACTAGCACAGTGGTCTGCAATGCACAATACGAACTGTTGGCATTTGTGTATTAAGTGAAAGCGTGCATTTTAGAAAAGACCATTTGGCACAAGTAACAGTGGAGAAAGCATCACACCTGTGACAGGTGTGATGTGACAGATGCGGGGGCGGACGGAAGGATGTAGGGTCATCTGAACTTTAAGGGGCTTTTGTGGTCACTATGGTATCGTTAAGTAAATATAGGATTAAATATAATTATTTCATATTACATGTTAAAAGCAAAATTATACACAATTAAATACTAATTTTACAGTTTACTCAAATTATCCACTCATACGTATAGATTCAGATAGAAAATTAACTTAAAACATTAGCAAAATAATTAGTATGAGCGGTGAGCATAGTAGAAATTGAAAAGTATGTTTTAAATTATTATGTAATATAATTCGGTAGAACTTAATTTGAATAATTTAACATTATTATTGATTTAATTTCTATAATATAACATGAGGGAAATTTTATTACATTTTATTACATAATAATACGATGCTCTTTGTATATGATATAACAAAATGTGATATATATTTTTGTATATAAAATATTGCTTTACATAAAGTAACATGAAAATTAAATTTTATCATTGACATTTATTAAAAAATGTAATGCAATTGATAATGAATGAATAAATGAGATCATTCGCATCCGTAACAGGGTATGTTCAATTATTAAAATGTAACTATGGTTACTATGTTATGAGTTATATTATTAGTCTATGAAATTGAAGTTTTGTGATTCATTCATTCTCTTACGGCAGGAAATATTGAGTCACGATTATTGCCTTTTATTTTAACATCACATTGTTTATTGCTTATTCCATGAGCATCTTATCACATCGTAATGCAATTGATAATTATAGTCTCATCATATGTATAAACATATAATAAATTTCATTTTTCAAATAATAAACATAATGTAATAATAATGCTTTTAATAAAAAGCATTTTCAACATTTAAGTTTTTAATGTAAAATATTCGTTTACTTTTTATTATATAATACTATATATTTACTGATAAAACAACATTATTGAATAAACTATTCGTTCAATGGCTAAATGTACATATTAAATATGATGTTATAATAGTTATGCATTAAGTCATATGCGTGTTTTATGCATATATACGTGCATGTAAATGGGAAGAAATGAGCGCTGAAAATGAACGATATTTGTATTTATATATACTCATATATACTCATAATGAATGAGGGAAACGCGCTGCGGATTAATATGATCATTGCAAAAAGAGGGCCCAAATAATAGGATTATAGAAAATGCATCATATTCCATTCTTTGTCTGCACACAAATTATGGGGTATTTAAAAGGCGATGCGCAAAATTTAGCACTAAATGAGGGCTTTTACATGCTTTACTTTTACTTTATTATGTCTCAATGCATATAACTAATATAAGTAATAATATAAGTAATGTTCTTCTATTAATATATAAAATATTATAGTAATATTCTAGTATTTTATATTTTATGATGGATCACTAATATCTTAGTAATAATATAATAAAAATACGTTACAATGCATTGAAATATAAAGAATGCATGTATGGTAACGATAAAAATGATAGAGATTTATTTCAGTATCATAGTTATATATTTACATATTAGTAAATGGCAAATAATGGCATTTTTAGCATATCTTTGATCATTTGCGTGAGTTGTTAAAGAGGTCATTCAAAAGGTATTCTCTAAACACCGAAATCATTACACCGAAAGTCACTTCACTGATACCATTTCCCATACCGTCGTTCATAAATGCTAATACTTTAGTATCCATATAACATATTCAATACATTAAAATCAATATAAATATATCATCATTGTATTTTTAAGCAATAAACTTTCAAATTTAATTATGATATATATGATTATGCCTTTTTACACCACGATTTTAATGCATTCATATAATAATCAAATATTTTTATCAGAATTTGAAAAAAAACAAAAATTTTATTCAAAATTAATATAATAAATGTTTTATAATTTTTAATCAAATAATTTATAAGAAAAAATGGTGTCCGTCAAATGACAGCAGTAAAGTGATTGCCGTGGAAATATATTAAACCCTAATATTAAATTGTATCTAAATTTAAGAGACAAAATTTTCAAAGAAAATTTTCAATATATATGTACATATATTCTATATATATATTTATGAAATATATATATACATATATTAAAAGTTATGAATAAACATGAAATATATTCATTATGTTCATACAAAAAATATTTACATTTTCGCTTTAAATGCATTAAATGGCCACAAATTAAATGACATAAAATATAAAACATTAAAATATTCAGTAAAAATCGTAAAAATTTCAAAGGGTCATTCACATTTTATTTATATATATTTAAAAAGAATGGGATTAAAAAGAAAATTTTGAAATATTAATTTAAAATTTTTCTCATAATAAATGAAAAAATTAATTTTTTACAATTTATGTCATTGATATGAATTATATTAATAATATATGTTTAATAAATAATATACAAATATTTAATAAATTTAATAAATATATAATAATTAAATATACTTTTATATGCTTTACATAAAAGTTTAAAGTGTACAAATTCTGGAAAAAAATTCTTAAAATATTAAAAACGTATAATTCATTATTATTATGACGTCAGATGCTTTTAGTAAAAAATTTCATAATTTTCTAGTAATTTTATGAATTTATTATAAATCGGAATGAAAAATTAAAATGTTTATTTTTCAATTTAAATGTATATGTAAAGTATGTATATAATTATTATTTATATATTTTCATATTAATGTATGCATAAAACTTATTTTTTAAAATTATAAAAAATATCTTTTTTAAAATCGAAAACTTTTTCTTTATTAAAACTTAAATTATTTTGCATTAAATTTTGATAATATTCAAATTTATTTTATTAAAAATTAAACATTTAACTTTTAATAATGCAATAATAATAATTGACTTAAATATGAACACATTTTAAATTAAAAATGTGTACATTTTTATTTAAAATAAAATACTGAAAAAATGGTTAATTTTTGGAATGATTATTTAAGTATGGCATTACAATGTAATGGTATAGTAAATGTTTATACTAATAAAGTCTAAATGTATTACCTGTTATTATTAGAAAGTTAAATTGGGAAAAGAAAAATATACATAAACTTACCATAATCGACGACTAGTATATCTAATAGTGATAGAATCCACAGTGCGACTAGAAAATTGGTGATCTTAAACATTGGCACAGATACTATCCTCTTATGGAATATATCGCACAAAAGTGACCATTTCGTTGTGCGGAGAGGGAAAAGAACACTAAAATTTGGGCCGTCAATGATCGTATATTTTCCATACATCGACCGCAGCACTGAATACAGCATAACTTTAGTGTGAAAAGTGAACTGAGGAGAGAATGAGCGTCAGCACATGATGCTGTTTCACAATCAATAATACTGTGGGCATACCTCAGTACGTGCACCGCCTCCGTCTGTATATATGTATATATATCACTGTATTCTCCGATGGAAATGTTATTTAATCATCATTTTTAATTACAATTTTATTATTTAATTAATTTTTAAAATGAATATATGAAAATAAAAATATTAAAATAATAATTAAATGATGATAATAAAATAAATAAATAATATAAACGTTTAATAAAAAAGTGTTTGACTCATAACAAACGTATGAATGGAACTTTTTCAGTGTCATATGTAAGTTGTCGCGGTAATAATAAGAAAAACGTGCATATTTAAGATAAGAAAATACTGTGTTTTCATTTTCTTTATATATTTGCATTTAAAATTCAAAGACTAAACCGACGATAGTATACAATTATATACATAATGTATATAATAAGCGATATAAATGATTATACTCTATGGTGTCGTTTCTATTTTCGGTAAATCTTTTGATGGGAATTACTTTAAATGCAAATAAAAGAAAAACTAAACACAGTGTACTCACACTATACACAGTATATATACTTTTACAGTACACTTTTATCATTTGCACCTTTTTTAGCTCAGAATTTTGTCATTACCGCGACAACATATGTATGATAATGAAAAATGTTCCATTCATTTACACTGTGTTATTGCAATGGGTAAGGGTCGAATCGAATGTACGTTCACGTGAATTGCATTTCCATTGTATTACAATAATGTATAATGCATATGCGTGCATACATTGTTATTGCACCTCTGCTAATATCAATTGCACTGTCTTTTCATAAACCATACATGCACTTTCAATTATATACCGAATTTACTAAATTAATTTCAAATAAAAAAACCCGAATTATCCGAACCCTATATAAATGTATACAAAAGTTAGTCAAATAAAATATATGATCTGTCAATGGCACTATTTATATTACGGGTGCAAAAACATCTTAAATGCTATGACGTCACAGCGATTTCGGTCTGAGGATCCCAAATTTTAATGCATGCATAAAATCGCGTGAAATTTTATTCGACTCTTAAATAGCGCCGTAAATATACAATAATGTAATGTAAACACATGCGCATTCATTATGTTACCATAGCGATAAATTAGTTACCTTTACTTAGAAATAAAATTGCATATATTATTAGGTACGGAAAGTTTGGAAATAATAAAAACTCGGAATTTGAGGAACATAAAAATGAGCATTATTATTGCATTTTTACTATAAACTTATATAACATCAAAGAGCAGATCACGTGACATTTGTCAAATTCAATAATCCATAAAATCGAATTATACTTTCAATGAATGCTAAAAAATTACGCCCTAAAACTTTTTTGACACAATCAATTTTTAAATTTATTTTATATAAATAGAGATGGAAAATCATAGGAAATACTCTGTTTCTTAACATTAAACATTCAAAAATTTCGTGTTTTATGAGGAAAATTCATATCACTTTATAATATGCTATTTATGTATAAAATATAAATATGTTATTATTAAAATTACATATACATATATGTATATTATTAGTCATTAAATATTAACTGAAATTCTACACATATAATTAATTACTTATTAATGTCATAATCAAAGAGTTCAGTTTAGAAAAAAATGCATTTTTTATTTATTCAATTCATATACGGGGCTTTTAAAATAAAAAATATTTAATATTTATTTATTTATTATTATTATATAAATATGATTTTTTATTTCCTGAGAATTTTTCAATTTTTGTCATTTTTAAGGTTTATTACCACAGAATAAATTTTTTAGTTTTTGCCTTTTTTTGGCATAAAATTATTTTATTTTTAAGCATTTTAATAATAATATAATATAATTCGTTAATAATATAAATTTTAAAATATGCAAATATTTTAATTTTAATAATTTTAATAAAAATAAAATTCGTAATTATTTTAGATCATCTTTTATCAGTCATAAAGATTCTTACGGACGTTTGAAAATAATAAAAAAATTAAAAATTTACAATATTTTTATGTTTAAAAAGAATTAATTAAACAAAAGTTTTATTTAAATTAATTATTTATTTTATTCAAAAATATAATAAAACCTAAAACATTAATGAATAAATAATTTTGTGACATACTGCTATTGTGATGTATTCTTTGGTTTATTTAAACTAATTTGCTAGTATATGCAAAACTAACATTTCGTTATATTTATTATATTGAAATATGCTACTATTTAAACTTCATATGAACATATAATTTAATATGTTATAGTGAGAGATACGGTCATAAATTAATATTGTATTTTAATATAGGGATCAGCCTTTCATGAGTATAACTTACCATACCTATATTCAAATATATTAATTTATAACCGTACCTCTCACTGTAAATCATATATGCATATTTAAATAATGTTTATTCAAAAAATATGCAAAAAACTTTTTTATCTTTTTTTAGCTGAACTTTAA
>JAQIXB010001305.1:0-11230 GCA_034697405.1 Mesoplophora pulchra
TAAAGATTAATAGACATACAGTAGTTTCTCGATTATAAAACATTTACTTATAAAATAAGTCAATAAAATATATGGACATAATGTCTTTGTCTTAAACTTAAGTATATAATTTTATTACCATGTATTGAAATAAATTATTTTATAATTTTTTAATTTTTATATTTTAAATTAGATTATGAAAAATCGTATGTCATTATGAGAATTGTTTTTACATTATATTTGTTTTAAATAAAACATGAAATTCTTGCAATTGAATTGAGTAATGCTATTAATAAATATAAAGATTTATTTTATAAAATAATATATGCATAATAATCAGGGATGGAATTTTTTTCCGAATTTCGAAATAGTTATGGTATTAGTACATTTTGATAATCCTTATTTTTCATAACTATAAATTCTAAAATTTAGGGAATTTGCCTTTCCTTCCCTTCCCTATTCTTTCCTTTCCTTCCCTTTCCTCTATTTATTATTATTTATTGCATAATAAACGGGGAGCCCTTAACATGAGGTGCTGCATCGATTATCGATTGTTAGTCCCATGTAAATATAACAATGTGCGAAATACCGAAACACCCCAAATGAACATCCCCACCAAATCTACTATAGTATAGCATATATATAATTAACATAGGCAAATTAATCTACAATTTTGGCCTTTGACTTTTTCCTTTAGTGTAATACATGTATGTAATTATTTAATTTAAATTATTTGACTTTAATTTTTGGATCCGGTCTTATATCGTGGAATATATGACCATTTTACATGTGTTGATATTCCTTTCATATTTTTACTTAATGCTTAACCATTATGATTCAGAGTGTAAAAAGTGAGGTAAAACTGTAGGATTGATTATGTAATGATGAAAAGTTAATCGTTATTTATTAAGAGTGTTCAAAAGTTGGATAAAATTTGAATAATTCATTACGGGACACAATCATATAGAAAATTAAACTTAAATCGGGGGTGTATTTAAAGGTCACGTGTCTGAGGATAAAGAGATAAAGAATTAGTTATGTATTTAATATGGAAATTATTAAATCATTGAATTAATTTGTATTTTATTATAAACAGAGATGGATTATGACGTAAAATCCACACATTGAAAACATTAGCGAATAATTTAGAAAATGAATAAAATATATGAATCAAATAATAGTATAATAATTTAAGTATTTTTATTTTGAAATATAATGAATTCCCATAATTATATATTCATATAATTTTGTTGTTTACGAACGAAATACTCACACACACACACAATCACCACGATCGAAATACCCACAGCCAAAATACCCACAAAATTTACTTTATCATATATAACTTTAATAAACATTTATTATTTTAAAATATTACTTTATTTTTTAAATAATAATTAATTAAAAATCCAATTATATCTTAATGTATATTCATATGTTAATACTATTAATAGTAATAATCCTATTCACATAAAATTCTCATTGATTTTAGTTTTAAATCTCAAGTAATGTATACAATTTAATGGACATAAAATTGGTGTACTGTAAAGTGAACTCATACCTTTAATGGTTAATATGCATTCAGTTATTTAATAATATTTAAAAATAAATAAATTTATATTTAAAATTTTTTAATAAATTAATACGCTATGTTCACTATTCTTTAGGACTATGTTCACGCGCATGTGCGATTCTATGCGTAAGCATATGTTAAGCATTAAGAACGTGCGCCTGCATATAGTCCTAAATAAAAGTAAATATACAGTATAAAATTATTTTAACATTACTTTGAAATTAATTTAAAAATATCCATTTATTATTTATTAATTATTAATTTTTTAGCAAAAATTGTTTTTAATTTTTATATTAAAATATTTTAATTTTTAAAGAAAATTATTTTAAATAAAATAATCATTTAAAATCATAATTTTCTATTTATTTAATTTAAATTAAAAAATATATATTTTAATATATACAATATATTGTAATACATAGATTAATACGTCACTATCAAATTGAGCAGAGGGACCCAATATGCTGCTATATGTATTATAAAATAGTATTATAAAAATGCATATTTTATGAAAGAACAGTTAAACGAAGTATTAAATAAAAGCAAAGTTCAAATGAACTTTTTAGTATCATAATGTATATACAGTGTTAATTTAAAATTATGTCCCTCAGCTGATTGCACACGCAACACAAATAGTACTAACAAAAGGGCGTATCATGGACATAATATTAGAAAAACACTATATTTGAATCCTCTAATAACATATGTAAGGGTTTATAATAAAATAATTAAAATAATAAATATAAAAATAAAATGATAAAAACATTTAACATATTCAATGAATCATTATGTAAGAATGTGATTATTTATGTTAAGATGCTGTTAATATAAAAAGTGAGGAAAAAACGTATACCCTGAGGTAAATGATTAATCCCTGTGATTTACTAAATATGTTAAATATCGGGGGCTAAAATGTTGATCATTTATATTTTACATTATCATGAGGTTTAACTGTATCTTTTTATATATTTAAAGGAACCATAGTGACATCATTTAAGTGATTTAACATTTATAATTCGTTAGAAACATTCGTAAATTTACTGTCACATACAATAATAAGAGTATTATTGTATTTTAATACAAATATGATATACGCATTCTCATGTTTAAAGCATTGGTATTAAAATACAATAATGCTCTTATTAGTAACACTGACAGTATATAAAATATTATATTCGTTCATTTTTTGAGCTCATACTGTATACATTTAATACCTTAAAAATTTACGATACATGCGTCGCATGTGCAATACTGTAATCTACACGGTGTTTCATCTGAATCTACCTATCTCCTAAAATCACAGCATTCGCGCGCGTTTAAATTAATTTAACAGCACCCCTCACATAACATATAAAAGTTTTTATTATAAAATTATAATTTAATTATAGTGTCAGATGAGGCTATGATCAGAATTTAAATTAAAGCCCTTAATAATGCAAAACATACGATTTAAAATATTGCAAAAACGCTCCGAATTTTACCGAAATCAGTCAGATTATGAGTGAATCGGGAATTTTTTGGGCGTCGGAAATGAACGGAAATATCAGAGACTCTCCCCTCAAATAATACAAAAATATTACTAAAATATGAAAGGAGTTTTGGGAATATTACTAAAAATCATTCAAAATATGGAAAAACATAGACCCGAACCTCATTAATAATCCGGTCTCATCTTTTCCGAAATGAATTAAAAATGTTATTAATAATGAATGTTGACACACTGATAATCAATATTTCATTTTTTATTAAATTTATTTTAAAATTTATTATTTAAATTATTTATATGATTAAAAATTGTGCAATAAAATAAGGTAGATTCACATGAAACACTCTGTATAACCATAACGATGTGACGGGAGATGTCTCTAATTAGTTAATGATTGATGTTTATATCTTTTGTATGTATTATATACATGTGTTAATATACATTTATTGTATATTAACACATTTCTATAAATATATAATTTAATGCATTTTTAATAAAAATTACAAAATTACAGTGAAGTGCCTTAACATTCAAATTATAAAAATTGCACATACACATGCGCAAAACGCAGTTTAAAAGGTCGCGTATCAATGTATATGTATAATGAATAAAAACATTGACGACATACAAAATTAAAAAATTTTCAATGTTAAGTTTAGGGCGTTATTTGTTTACAGTTAACTTTGATGATGTCACTACCAAATGATACAGAGGCACCGCTTATAATTTAAAATTAAATTAAAAATATATTTGAAATTTATATTTTTTAAAAATTGACATTTAATTAGATTTTTTTTCTAAAAAATGTATAAAATACACAATAAAAGTGATAAATAAAAATGTTATTTTTGTTTTAAAAATACACATTTAAATTGTTTTAAGAATTGGAAAGCATCACTCTGTACATTGTCTTTTGATGATTCCCATACACATCCATAAACCATCGGTTTCATTTTATTGAATCGTTTGTTACGTTCGGCCATAAGCGTCTGTTCCTTCAGCAGTGATCGATTCTTTGCGTGACCATCATCATCATCAGCATCACCATTAATGATTGGAATATCGCCATTTTCATCGTTTTCATCTGATGATAAATATCCATGCGGAACAAAGCAGTCATTGTCAATTTCGTAATCATCTGCAGGATCATGTCCATCGGAATCGGAATCAGATCCGTTGAGACTTTCCCCGGGACCACCCTCATCCCATTCCTCATCACTGTCCACTTCATAATTAAGATAATGGTCATCTTTGGCCAATGGTCTTCGTCCTGAGATGGTATTACTCTTCTTATTCCATGTCCCATTATATGGCGGTCGTACATTATCATGAAACTGAAGATGCTTAAACTTTTTATTATCATTTTTCTGTCCTTTGATACTATCGAATTCAATAATCACATCCGCGTCATTATGATCTTTATTTTTTACATTTAATTTAAACGGAACATGATCGTTATTCTTTAATATTTCGATATACAATCGTTTAGAATCCTGACATTTTATGGCCGAATCTAAAGTGTCCATAGAGAACCTCTCTTTGGCAATCACAGGCACGACGGACGCTACAGTTTGACCTTTCATAGGTTTTAACGGACGAAATATGCTCACATTTTCACATTCGTTTTTACTCTTTTTATTCATATTTAAGCTCTCATCTTTCGTAATGAACTTAATTAGTACATTTTGACTGAGCTGTAATTTCCGTTTCCGGTCCTCTTCGACTTTCATTTTCTCATCGTATTTCTTTTGTTTTTCCTCATCTTTGGCACGTTTCAATGACGCCATTTCACTGAATAATAAAATCACAATATATTTATTTCATATGAATATTAAATTTAATTTTTAATTAATATTAAACACAATTTCTTTATATTTAAATCATGGATTTAGTCAGTGACAAAACCAATATTAACACTGAATTAAGAATAAAAACATCTAAAGAAAAGTGTCATTATATCCTGAGATAAAACAGTCCCTACAAAAGACTAAACAATAAAAAGTATATCCTTTACATTACTTTTATAACACTTATATCGTGAGATGAGTAAATGAATGCACAGATTCAAAGGACTTTAAAGGTCAGCTAAGGTTAGCTAAGGTTATATTAGACAAAAGAGCGGTCATACGGTACATGATTAAATTCATTGACAGTGTCAAATGATATAATCGGTTTTGAGACTGAATAAAGCATGACATATCTAATGAATGGTGAAATATGTTACTCTTTAATCTGTTGTTTTTTGATGCGTTCGATTTCTCTGATCCTTTCCTTTTCGCGTCTTTCGTTTTCTTTTTCCGTTTTAATTTTATTTTTTAATTCTTTTTCTTTTTCCATTTTTTCTTTTCTCTGAATTTTTTCATTTTCCAATTTAAGTCTCTTTTCCATTCGTTCTTTGTTTTTCTTTTCGCGCATTTCTTTCATTTCCATCCTTAGCTTTTCTTTTTCCGCCTTTGATAATGATGCATTTTGTGGCGGCGTTTTAATCGATTCAATTGATTCATTATGCGATGATAATCCATTATCAGATTCTTCAGTTTTTGATATTTCAAATGATGAATTAATAATCGATTCATTCACAGCTGACATTTCATGATCACCATCATCATGTTTATCATTATCATTAATATCATCATCATCATGTTTATTGTCTTCATTATGATGATCATCGACAATCATGTTATTCATCACTGAGTCAATCATTTCGTCTCTCAATTCCTTTGTAAATGTATATCAATATATAAATATTAAATTACAATTAATTAAAAACGATGATTAATAATTTATTTTTTAATTTAAAATATAAAATTCATTCATTAAATATGATATTTACAAAATTAATGTTTATAATGAATGTCATAAAAGAGCGCGCATTTTTTACCATTATTATAGAAATGCATTAAGTGATGGCGCCACAGTATCATCATTAACTTTTTCATTCGCATTTATTTCAAAAAAAATATTTATCATAAAAATTGCAATTTTTTGTTATTTTTAAGTTTTAAATAAATAAATAAATAATAAATAAAATATCAGATGTACAGTAAAACCTGTGAAAAAAAACCTTTATAATACTAAAATTTCTATATGTTCTTAGCTCTCAAATTACTATTTTTTCAATAAACACTTTTGACATTAATACAGTAATTCGTCCTTAAGACGGAAGCCTTTTAACATATTCTATTCTCTGAATATGCATTACAAAGGTTTTACTGTATTATTGTACATTATCATTTGACACTTTTTAAACTTTTTGACACTTTCTATTTAATGTTTTAGTTATGTATACGTTATTTGGCATTTTTTTTATAATTTATGAGTTTAATGCAAAAATAAAGAAAAATTTTCCATTTTTTATATACAATTTTTTGAGCCCTTTTATATTATAATTATTCTTAAAATAATAAATATGACCGGATTCTGCCAAAGTTAAGTCCATCAGTAATAAAAGCCCATATATTAGGGCAATGGACTTCTATTCATATAATCCGCTAAATATAATAATATAATAATTTTCATGATATTTTGTTTTTATCTGATTTTAAATGGTAAAATATATGCAAAACTATTGTTGCATTTTAATATAATGAAATGAATACCTTTGAAATGTGTAAAATTAGTCACAATAATACAATTATGGTATTAGATACGCACTTATATCATCACGTGATCATACACGGGCTTAAGATTCAGTTTCTTAAACATAAGAGTCTTAAGATATGAAATAGTAAATGGTGAGATTTAAGACAAATTTTATAATGTGCATCTATAGGCGAAATAGAAATATATTCGTTCCTTACACTTTTGAACTTTTTTCAATTGTTTTATGTTAAGTTAATAAACATGACCCTAAAATTTTTAATTATTTGTAATGAATTTCACTATTTTAGGATGGGTTTTTATAGTGACCCCATTGTAAAATTGATACTAAATTGTGTAATTCACTAAAATAGAGAGAGACAATTCTCGGGAATTTAAAAAAGATTATTGAATGCATATTCCATTTCAAAAATTTTCAAAGTTCACAGTTATAAAAAATTGGGAATTAAAAGGAATGTTCATTTTTTAGGAATTCCCTCATTTCCAATTTTCACGGATCCCCAATTTTTTCTGATTTCCAAAGTATAGTCAATCCATAGTTTCCGGAACTAAACCATAGTCAATTACTCAATATACTTATAAAATTCATTATAATTTTATATATAAATACTTTTATATAATTTTGATTAAAAAATAGTTATAAAATAATTTAAAATTAAAAATATTTTTATTTTTTTAATTAATTTTTTTAAATAAAAAATATTAATTTAAATTAAAAGCATAGTATTTATGTGCACAGAATTTTTAATATGATATGTAATAAGATTTTAAAAGTATTTTTAGAAACATTTTTGTGTATTATTTTTTAAAAATTAAAAATTAATTAATTAAATGTTTAATAGTATTACATGAGACCATCCCCCATCATAAGAGGCAACAATTAAAAGTGCGTTCACAGTTCATAGTTCACGCAAAATGTACGCGTATATGTATATGCATAATAATATATCGATTAATGCTTAGGTAATGGTAAATGCGGTTATTTCTTTAAAAAAAGAGAATTCTCTATTCTCACGCTATGGTCAATTAATGCTTTGTAATTATATGTATGTGCCGATGTCAGTTAATGTTAGGGTCATGCGTGACCATTTGCCTCTTACTCAATGCTCTCTTCATTTAGTCACACATTAATATACATTAATACTTTACTTTATATTAATTATATATATATATTAAACAAAAATAATCACAATTTATTCATTTTTATATAATATGAACATATAAAAATTTTATTAAACTTTTAGTATAAATTAATAAAAAAATATATCTAAATTAAAGCTAAAGCTAATCAATGGTTAATTTATATGTAAAGTATTAAACACGTATAAAAAGCGACCGTATATAGTATAACTATATACAAATGTAGGGGCGGATACAGACATGTACCATCAGTTTAATTATTTTTACCGAAATATGTTCCATAATATCTTTACCATAATGTAGTTCACACATTATGGCACATTTTGCCTATTCTCATAGACGTAGAATTTCGCAATTTAATAGGCTTAAATGACTCATGAATTTTTTAATTATATTAAAGAATAAAATAGTATACCCGTAAAAGTATCTAATGATTTTGTTTAATGTTAACTCTTTAAATGTCCGAATTCCCGAGATATATGTTCGGAAAATGGGCATTAAAGAGATGCAAATAATCAATAACCGATTATATTATACATTTATATATTCTTTTTAATGGTGAATCATATTCTGATGTAAAACTAAAAAATTAACTAAAAGTAGAAAACACACCTCAGTATACAAAAAACCATGTATTTGTATATATAAAAAACTTTACAAATATTACAATACAATTAAATTAATTTTAAAAATGCATTTCGTATTTTTAATGTAAGTATATGTACGTATGTGTATGTATGTATATGTATGTAAATCCGATGATAAAGTATTTATTACTCAAAAAGTTTCTCTCAATAATTATAGTAAAAGTGAATTTTAACATTTTTCTGTAAAAACCATTTACATAAACATTTTATTCAAAATAAAGAATTGCATTTTAAAGGAAAGTTCACCAATACTCTGTTAACTACTTTTAGCCAAAATATTTAGTGCTTTTAGCACGGGTCATATAAGTGTAAAGTGAAAATTATGTAAATTACGCTCATTTTAGTATCATTCATTGACTAATAATGACATTAACATTCATCTTTATTCAAAATAAACTGTTATTATAAATGATATTATTTTTAAAAAAAAATATTTATTTAACATATTTATAGTGATTATGTATTTTATGTGTCTTTTTCCATTGTAATTAATGTCTTTTATCGTATTTTATTACATTCAATATGATGATCGATCGATTATCGTAAAACAAAATTATATCATCATTTTGAGAGACGAAAATATCGATGCCCTTTAATTTCTGTCATTATTTTAAAGTAAATTATTTCAAACTCTGTTCTAATATATAATGAATTTGTTTTTCCATGTTATAGTAGACTTTAGTTAATGTCAATGTTAACTAACATTAACTAGATCCTAACTACAATATTATCACTCAATTTTCTCTGAAAAGTATGTACTTTTTTGTTACAAATGTTTTAGTATTCTTTAGTGTTAACTAATAACAGGTCGCAATGTGTGAATAACGTATTCGATCATAGTAATTATAATAAAAATTTATTATTATTACAGAAATGCACTATTTTTGGTGTAAATAATATGATTTTAAAAAAATTCAATTCATAGAAAATGCAGAAAATGTACTAATTTAATAGTATATTTATATTTTCCATTATAATAATAGAGGCTTATGTTGAATTTTTTCATGATATAAGTTATTTATTTATAATTTATATTTTGAAAAATATAAATAATAAAATTAATTTTTAATAAACATTAATAATTGATATTAAAGTTCGTATGTAATTAATATTAATTTAGTTTATAATATTAATTACTTCCTTTTGTTAAACATCATAGAATAATCTGCATTTAGTTAGCATTATCATATATATTTATCGTATATATTTATTGTATTTTTAATAATTATTTATATAATTATATTATTCTAATAAATTATTGCATTTCAAAGATGCATCTGTACACGTGATTTGTGTCATTCGTATAATATTTATTAATTAACTTTTGTTACTAAACACTATTACTAAATATGAGTGTAATATTATAATGTATAAAAACAGTTCAAATTAAAGGAAAGATAAAAATAAAATATGTCTAAAATTCGGGAATATATTTTTTAAATTCCCTGATAATTCCTGGAAAATTCCCAATAAAATCATCAAAGGATATACCGAAATATGTAAAATATTCAATGAATGAAATTATGTAATATATATATGAATGAAACAATACATTTAAAAAATGTAAATGTTTACATGTAAAATATTACATTCATTAATGAAATTTTCAATTTACAATGAAAGGATTATGTCTGAACATATATTTGTATATTAATATGAAAGTGTATGCTTTATATGTGCTGATATTTTAGAATACATAAATTACAATATTTTTTCGACGTTAGTTTACATTAGTACTTACTTAATATTCATTATTCAAATCATTAAATTTAAATTAAAAAATATGAAATTAAATTTTAAATGTAAAATTTAAGAATACAAAGATTTGAGCTCATATTTTCTAAATAAAAGAATAGAACAGCTTTAAAATATGTAGATTTTTTAGTAAATTTTAGTAAATTTCTTAATATGCATATATAATTTCATTCTAAGAAATCATATAATTTTGTAATAAAATAAAATATTCATTTTTAAAAAAAAATATATTAAAAAATATATGATTATTATAATTTGAGGTATATGCTAATTCAAGGACATAATGCTAACTATTTACGTAACAAAATTTCTATAATTTCATAATATTCAATATATTTAAATATAGTATTATATTAGTAAAATTAGTATAATAATAATATTAACTAATAATTAGTAATAACTCTTTAGTTATTTTTTAGAGGTTTTAGCACAGTTTTGCATAAACATAAACATTATACTATGATAGAAAAATATTATATATATAATTTGAATACACTTAAATTGTTGGGTGCTCTCTTATGTCTCTTATGTAAAATAATAGCTAAAGTTAACTAAAAGAAACTATTATTTTTTTAAAAATAATTTTAGGCTCTTTATGTGAATCGAGTTTCTTTAACTATTATTTAAGTGAATGTGCGCCTAATATATTCTAACTTTAGGTGCACGAAAATGTAATACTAAATAATAATGCATATATATTTTCAATTTCAATGTACAAAAATATAAAGGAATGTATAATAACAGTATGTATATATATGCAGTGATTTCATTATTATTTAAAATATTTTTAACATTAAATTTATTAATTTTTATTTAACTTTTAAAGTCATAATTCAAAATATTAGCATATCAAATTTATGTAATTATTTTTTCTTTGAAAAAACCATGAATAAAATTAATTTTTAATTTTTAAAACGTTTTTTAATTAACAAAAAAATCTTAAAATATTTAAACGCTTTTTTTGAATTAATTTTTAAGATATTTTAGGAAAAATAAAAATTATAAATAATGTGTTAATTAAAATTTAAAAAAATATAAAAAATATAAATT
>JAQIXB010001306.1:0-11227 GCA_034697405.1 Mesoplophora pulchra
TGTTAAAATAAAAATGCATAAATTTTATTTAATTAATTAATATATTATTATAATTAATAAGCATGAGTTTAGGATAAATTTGTCATATGATTTATGTTATTTTATATTAATTAAATTTAAGTTCAGGTCAATTAATTTTTTCATATTTTTTAGCATAAATCACATGACATTTATACATATGAAATTTTTATTTAAAATAATTTTATATTTAAATAAATATTATATAATATTTAGTGACATGAATATAAATCCGAAAGAAAATATTTTAGTAATATTTGGAACATATGGGGAGGGATTTCATAATTATCATCACACATTTCCATGGGATTATCGAACCTCAGAATTTTCATCACTAATAAATTGGTCATCACTTTTTATTGAATTTTTTGCAAAAATCGGATGGTCCTATGACCTCAAAACAGTTAATGATGATATCATCAAAAAGAGAGTTCAAAGAACAGGAAAATTATTCATTGAAAATTCTTAAAATTTAAAAAAACATAAATTTTCATTAATTTTCTTTAAACTTTTATTTCAAAAATATTTTTTCTAAAAATTTTTATATGATTTTTTTTCAAAAAAATTAATTGAAATGAAATTATGTAAATTTATTTTTAAATAATGCATATGTATATTCATGTATAATCATAAATATTTTTAAATTAATATTATTTCAAAAATATCTTTAAAATAAATGTTTTAAAATATTTTTTTTGAAAAAAGTTTTTAAAAAACTTTTATCATAAATATACATTAAACAAAATGAAAGCGCGAATTTTGCATTAATATGCTCTTTAAATGATACAAAATAAAAATGTATCATATGCTAAATAATGTTGAAAATGAATCATATTTAATGGAAAATGCAGAAATGTATAGAATATGCGCGTGCGTCATGTTATAATGAAAATGCCATTGGACCATCGCATATGATTACAGTAAATAAATGATAATTTTTAATTTTTTTATTTTATAATATTATTTAATATCATGAATTATGATTTATGATAATATGTGATAATGGCACAGTCAAAGGTAAAATTCGCATCGAATATTTTGAAATATTTTATATTTAACAAATCATGGGGGAGTAAAGAGGGTTCAGAATACGAAAAACTGATATATTATTGGAGTGCTAAAGGAGGATATGATGTATCAAAAGAGACACAATTAAGTGACTGCGGTTTGGCTGAGGGTGTCATTAATTTCGCACATCATATTCAGAAAATGACGCATAATGACTCTGATGATGCACGTGTTAACACTGAAATGGACGAATGTGAAGCCATTCACGGTCTTAAAACACGTGTTGTTTTATACGAAATGGAAACTGATTATTGGTCTGTGATGTCTTTATCCGTACCGTATTCGGTACTAAAAAATGGTAATGATGATCCATTACCATCAGTGTCTTCAGCATCATCACCATCATCATCGACATTATCATCGCATTCGATTATTGAATATCATAATGATGATTTAAATAATTCATTCATAAGAATAATCATGAAAAACATTAATGATCATTTCCGATTAATGTGCGGTCCGATCGATCGTTTATGGCAATCATCGCATGAAAATCGCAGTGAATTCCGATCATTGTGTCGACGATTTTTGGACACAGTCATTCCGCATCTTAAATTATCACCGATTAATTTATTATCATCATATTGTGCCATACAATACTTACCTTTGGATAATGTGACGTTTATGATGATACAATCGTTTATTAATCATGTTCAATGCATTGACTGTGATAGGATCAGACACACGATGTTTCTGTATCACGATCAATTAATATGCTCATCTTTGACATTAAAAGACACAAAAATCGTGTATAATTACCTCACGACGATGGTGATTCCCGAAGTGATATGCGAAGAGATCAGCGGTCAACAGTCTGCTAAAACACGATGGATAATTAAAGGCTTAAATATGTATTTACATGAAAGTGATGAAAAACATTATAAAATGAATTTATACCGATCCATTAATGGATCGACCGTCATTCTCTTCTTTAAATCACCATTATCTTTAGCATCATCTTTAGCGTCATCATCAGCATCAGAAGCATCAGCATCAAAAACATCATTATCTTCATCATTATCACCATTATCATTAACGGATAAAACTGATAATTTAATGAATAAATTAAATAATAATGTTAATGACGTTAATACAAAAGTCAATGATAATGTTAATAATGATGATGATGATATATTAAATAAATGCGATGCGTTAATGTGTACGCGTTTAGTGAGTATATCCTCAAAATTAGCGGATGTCTCAATACGTATTAACGCATCGAATAATAACGCTGATTCTGTATCCGTATCAAATGACACTTTTAAATATGTGTATTTTAACGCCGCGAATCGTGCGTATAAATCGAATGTCTCCACACTTTTCGATCATAGGAAATTACATGATTCTGAATTTTGCAAATTAATTGTCGATATTGAATCAGATTTAACTGATAGTGTCATATGCGAGTATAACGTGAGGGAAATCATAAGCAAAACGATAAACGATTCGTGGATAATCGTACATCATTCAGATTCACGGACACTTTTTTCGTTATTAAATCATAAAAATGCGAATTTAATTGAAGCGTCAGATACGGTTAATGCACTCACATCAAAACAGTTTAAAAATATACTATTCATTGATTAGTAAATTATTAGCATATTTTTACCTTTGACCTTTGAACCCATTTTTTAGATTGAATTTTATTATGATGCGAAAAATGATTCAATTATTTTTATATCCAAAAAATACGCATTTTAAAATTCTTAAGTCAATAGTTCGCTCATTTCCCTCATGATATAAGATCCCGTCTTTAATATGAAATAAACGGGTTATTAATATTATAGAGTTTTTTATCTCAAATATTTTGAGATACTCAAATATAAGAGAGGATCTTATGTCGCCATTTACGGTAAATTAATTAATAATTTATTTTTTTATTAATAAAATGTTAAACATATTCAGATGCATGTACATAAAAATGAATGAAATTTATTAATCGTTTTTTTCGTTTAATTTATTTGAAAATTAAAAGAAATATTTGAAAATATGTAATTATATTTTTAAAAATTTTTATTGTTATTAATGGATTTTATTAATAAGAAAATTTCAAAAAAAATTACAAAATTTTAAAAAATTCTTTTTTTAGACATTCATTTAAATGATTTAAGCACATGATGCTTTACAATGATCGCATTCGCATATTTTGCCATTCGATTGCGGTGTACTTTCATGACACGGAATTATCTTTTCATTCATTGGATAATAATCATTTTCATCGATGGTAATGCTATTATCGGATATTAATTGAATGTCCATTTGAAAGGGTGAAAAACCGCCATTAGCCTTTGAAAGGCCCATAAAATGGATCCATCTTTGGGGTGTGCATTCCTTTTTACGTCCATATTTTCCGCACATCATATTCAACACTGTACCGTTACGGACATCTTTACACGAATCGTACAGTCCCATTGCGAATTGGGGATTCACGAAATATTCGACTCTTTCCAATTGCATTTTAGTGCCTTTTTTAGTCGCATTTACTATTTTAATGAATTGATTCTGTTGCGGTGAACACACCAATTGACACAGTGTTTTACGGAAATTATAAATACATGATGGACATTGATCCATTCCTAATTTTCCCAATAATTTGTATCCCATGGAAAGACGATTGATTTGAGCGGCATCACAGCATACTGAAGGCTGTTCACTAGAAACTAGTTCAGGACAAATCTCTTTTAATGTTTCTATTACTTTATTATCTGTTAATTGTGATGGAAAATGCGATTTTACGCACGGAATGTTTTTGACGGCATCGCATATACCATCAAAAAGACAACTTTCTTTTGATGGATTCAGTGAATCGGGAATAGGGTTTTCGGTATTTTCAGGATTTTCGTTAATTTCTCTTTTTCTTTTAGCCGATGATGGACATGATTCGGTACAATGTTCGCACGGACATGCACCATCACCTGATAATGTGGGCTCTGAGCATTTATAATGTCGTTCCATTACCGGATAATACTTAACATCATTGACATTTATTTCCTCATCTTTTGTTAGGCGTATATATATTTCAAAGGGATACGTTCCTCCGTGACCTTTGTCCGAATGTGTCCGCGTGAACCATTTTACGTGATCACAGTCGTCTTTAGTGTACGGACGACAGTACACATCCAATATATTCATACCCTGCAAATGGATACCTTTACATGAATCGTATATACCTTTAGCCCAATCATCGTTCACGTGATATTCGATTTCCGATGCCATCTCTTTACCATCGTCATTCTTTTGCGATCGTATTATGCGTGAGAATTTTTGTTGATCCGAAGAACACGCCAAATGACAGGTGAATTCTTCCAAATTCCTTAAACACGATGGACATACCTTAAGATACATGCCCATCATTTCAAATGATTTATTTAAATGCAGAATTTGGTCATTATTACAGCATATTCCATTATCTATATTAAGATGTGGACACATTTGTTTAAACTCTTCTAATGCCGTTTTACTAAACTCTGTCGTTTGTATGGGATCCATCGACGTCACGCACGGTATTTTACCGTACGCCGTTTCACCGCAAATTCCCGACATAATACATTTACCTGATGATTGTCTTTTAGTTTTTGATGCGAATTTCGGTAATTCTTTTGTAATTTCGGGTTTTTTGTTAGTTTCGGAACATGATTCATCACAGTGTATACATGGACATTGTCCTTCACCCGTATGAGGATTATCTGAGCATTGGTAAAATGATTCTTTAGCGGGAATATACTCTTTATCGTCAAATACTAGTATCTCTTCATTAGTATATATGAAATTTATTTCATACGGTGAATGACCAAAATGTTCGTGATCCGAACCAATGAATGTTAAGAATTTTTGGTGATCACAGTCTTGAGCTTTGTGCGGTTTACAATAATGATCCAAAACATTAAATCCCAAACGATGGACACCTTTACATGAATCGTATATACCTTTAGCCCAATCATCGTTAATATAATAATCCAATTCATTGACCATTAAATCGCCATTATCATTTTTAGAGGTTTTAGTGATGGTCATGAATTTCTTTTGTTCCGTGGAACATGAGAGGTGACATATCGCTTTTTCAAAATTCCTGACGCACGATGGACATTCTTTTAAAAACATCGATATGATTTCAAAGGTCTGATTCATTCTTAGAATTTGATTCTCTGAACAGCACACCATCGGTGGATCATTCGATGACACTAAATGTGGACACATCTCTTTTAATTCAGTTAAAGCATCGGCATTTTCTATTTTGTACGGTGCCGAATTTTTGGCACACGGTAATGGTCCCAAAGGACTTTCGCCGCAAATGTCACTCATAATGCATGTCGCGTCATCACGTGATGTGTCATCTCTTTTGGGACGTGAAAGTTTCGGCATTTCCTTTGTAATTTCGGGTTTTTTGTCACTTTCGGAACATGACTGATCACAGTGTACGCATGGACATGACCCTTCACCCGTATGAGGATTATCTGAGCATTGATAAAATGTTTCTTTTGCGGGTTTTAACGTAATTCCGTCACTCCCTGTAACTGACGCATCATTCGTAAAAATGAATTTAATTTCAAACGGTGAATGACCGAAGTGTTCACCATCGGCACCGATGAATGACAAAAATCTTTGGTGATCACAGTCTTTGGCTTTATACGGTTTACAGTAATGATCAAATACATTGAATCCCAATCGATGTACTCCTTTGCAACTGTCAAAGACCCCTTTAGCCCAATCATCATTGAGGTAATACTCCACTTCACGTACTAACTCTTTAGTATTATCGCTATTCTTTTCTGTGTATGTGATTCTCATGAAACTCTTTTGGTCCGAAGAGCATGTCATATGACAAAATACTTTTTCGAAATTTCTGACACACGATGGACATTCATTAAGGAACATGCTTAACATTTCAAAAGTGCGATTTAACGCTATGATTTGATCCTCGGAACAGCATACGGCCTTAGGGTGTAAATGCGGACACATTTCCCTTAACTCCTCTAATGCCACAGGATCTGTCATTATTTCCGGTCCCGAATCTGCCACACATGGAATAGCTCCAAAAGCGCCCTCACCACAAATTCCTTTCATCAGACATGTCTCTAAAAAACTCTTTATTATAGTTAAAGGGTCAAATACATAGAAACCTGAGTAATCAGGAAAACACGAGTCTTTTGTATTAATAGTTTTATATTATTTAAAAATAATATTATATTATTTATAAATAAACTCCAAATTATTATTATTATTATTACAGACATTTATTAAGATAATAGCATCGTCATCAGAGTATCATTTTATATTATATTTACATTAATATTCTTTAGTCTTTTTTCTATAAATATAAAACTCAAATTTTTATATATATATATATCTCTATTTATATATATGTTTGAATTTTATTTTTGGGGATATGTCATTAACCTTTTGTTAGTTAATGTTAGTATATTTTGAACGTTTACATTTAGCCCTAATTTGCACTTAAAATTGAACATCATTTAACACATTATTATTATTATTAAAAAATAAATTATAATCAAAATACGAATGAATATTTTAAAATTTTAATTATATATTTTAATCTCAAAATAAATCTTAAAATTATTATATAATTATATTTTAAATTTATTTTTTATATAATTACATTGTATATCAATGTATAATAAGAGATATAATACTATTATATTATATTATTAAATGAATAGCACTTTAATATGATTTACTAATAGTACTTATTAATAGTACCATAATGGTTTCTATTAAAATATACATGTTTACCTCACTATGTTTGTATAATGACGTCATGATCTTAAACATGTCTGTTAAATATTCCATCTTTCCCTTTATTCCTTTTCCACAATATCTAATCTCTAAATGTTAACTTTAAAGTCTAAATCTACTAGTATAAACTTTTGCTAGTACATATTTTTATAGTTAATTTTTTATATTTTTATTAAAATTTTAAAATGATGTCTTAAAAATGAGGTAAAAGGGTATTTAACAAATTACCGGAATCTCTTTTTTGCCGATGTTTTTCATCCGAAAAATTTTTCTCATTTTTGACGCATAATTCAGGACAATCTTTACATTCGCAAAATCTGCCATTATACGATTTCGAACATTTAAAAGAATGATCTTTTAAAGGATAATGGTGATTTCGTCCTTTACTAACATGAGTCTCATTTGAAATTAAGAAATTGATTTTATATGCCAAAAGACCATCATTATCATTACTTTCATCGCTATGACCATCATTTTGATCATTGTGTCTTTTTCCCGATGATCCGATATAATGAAACCATTCTCTGTGCGTACATTCATCACGTGATGTGTCTCCGCACATAAAATCCATGACATAACCATTGGGATGAGTGACGTCTTTACACGAATTGAACATTCCGATGGCGTATTCTTCGTTCAGATGATAATCGACATCAATGGCCAAATACCGTCCGAATTCGTTTTTAGCGATTTTTTTCACATCAATGAAATGACTTTGATTCGGATCACAGATCATGTGACAGAATATGCTCTGAAAATTTAAGAGACACGATGGACATCGCTCCATACCCAAATGGTAATAGTTATACATTGATCCGTACATATTTTCCAATTGATCCTTATCACAGCATAGTAAAGGATCATTATTACGGTCGTGATTTACTAACTGTGGACATAATGACTCTAAAATGGCGAACGCACGTCCATTATCACGCGCATTTCTTTTCAATGGCGTCGGAAGTGTCTTTTCGGAGCACGGAATTCCTCCGTATTCATTCGCACCGCAAATCCCATTCAATACACAGTGTCCGCTCTTAACATTTATTCATTATTATATTAAAAAATTATTTTTTAAAAATTTTAATTCTAAAACATTATGCATAAAATATTATTTAAAATTTGGATTTTTTTAAATATTTATTCATAATTTATTAGTAAAAACATGACTTTAGATATATTCATATGACGATTATTAAATAATTATATGATTAAAATTGATATTAATTTTATTAAACATAAATTGATATATTAAATAATATTTTGATTTTTGGAAATTGAAAAATATATTTTATAATTTAAAAAAAGTTTAATTTTGTAATTTAATTAAATTATAAATAAATGTTTATAATATTTAGGGTGTCATTTCATACCTTTTGATTTTGAAATTTAAATGCAAAAACATTATTATATATAATAATATTATGAATTAAAATGATATTTAAAAAAATTAAGAATTTAAAATTTAATAACATTTTTTCATAAAAATATAATATAAATAAATATGAAATATAAATTTTTTAAATAAAAATTTTAAAAATTAATAGCATTAAATAGCAGTGTTTTCATTATTAACTATTTTCATCTCTCATTTGTGTGTATATATGCTTTTTAATTCAAAATCTTTGACAAAAGACGTAAAAAGACGTTTTATTATTTTATTTTTCAAAAATCATATTTAAATATAATGCTTTAAAATAAATTTATTTATAATTTAATTAATTATATATTTTTAAGTGATAAATTATATATAATTATTAAGTGATTTAAATATTTCAAAAAATATTAACACATTTTATTATTTCATTAATTTTACAGATAAACCTAAATAATGAATAAAAAATACAATAAATTTTTAATTTTATTATTTATTATATTATATATTAAATAAGAAATATTTTAAAAATGTAAATATTTTGAAAAAAGTTTTATATAAAGAGGTTTTATTGTTTCATTTTTAGTATTCATTTATTAAATATTCATTATCATACCTATTGTTGTATTCATTGTTATAAACTTCATATGTAATATATTGTATGATGCCCTTGAATTTTGCATAATCACATTTTAATAATTTATAAATTGATTATTTTCAAATTTTTATTAATTTATTTTATTAATGATTTTATAATATAAATTTAATATTTAGATATTTTATTGATATTTATTTAATTATCACATATTATAGAATAATTAATAACAATAATTACAAAATATTTAATTATAAAAATAACAAAATTTATATTTTTAAAATTATTCATTTATAAATTTAAATATTTTTATAAAAAAAATTCATATTTTAAATATTATTATATATTATTACCACAGTTAGGTTTTTTCGGAATTTCGGCATATATTTCGGAACATCGATTTTTACCGAAATTAACAAAAATATTCATATATATTTTTGTATAAATATATACATGTATAATATAAATAAATGTATAAATATTATAATGGACGCTTTTAAATCACATAAAAAGTTTAAAAGTGTCAATTAAATAATTTTTACGGTATTTTTTAATATAAAATTAGCATTTATATAATTTGTAGTTTTTAACTTTTCGGGACTTAAAATTAAAAATTCGGACTGAAAATCGGGAGCATAAATACACAAAATTCGAGACTCACCCTTAGTATTTTTTAACAAAAATTTGCAATATATTTTCTAAGCAATAATTTGTTGAAATTTTATGTATAAAAAAATAAATTATACACAATATATTTCACAATTTTATTTCAAATCTTAATTTTTAATATAATTAGAGTATAATTTTTTTTATACATAATTTTGTTTATACAAAATTCAATATTTATAAAATCTAAAATTTTGAATAATTCTTTAAAAATAAAAGAAAATTCAAAAGTGAGTAAAGGAAGAATTTGTATTAAAAAACGTTGAAATTTCGGATTTATTTCGAAATATTTAAGACTTAACCCTAATTTCGGAATTCGTCTCAAAATGCTCATAAACATATAATTCGTGCATAACCACAAAATTCCGATGTATTCTGTTCACTAAAACCCATTTCGGAATTCCGAAATAACCCTAAGTCTGATTACACTCTTTCAATATATTTTGCATCATATATTTATTTATACATTTTTTTAAAAAAATTAATCATCATATTTTTTTTATTCATATGCTATTGGATTTAGTTAATGTTTTATAAGAGACGCGACACCCTTTTTCTAAATCCTTTTCTGTATCATCATCATTAACATCGCTTTTAAAGTGAAAGTACTATTTTAAGACCATAGCATAGTACGATTTAATTTTTGTAATATGCTTTTACATCACTTTTTAGATCGGTCTTATACCATGCGGTATATAATCAATTTCTTTAGTTTTCTTCATTTGTACCATTATTTGTTTTAAAATGTGTTCACCTCACGATATAAGTGAAGTCAAAGAATATACTATATATTTACTAATTATTTATTGGAAAAACAATTTTTCTTTAAATCTATGCTGATATTTTTCAAGCATCAGACTATTTTCCATGTTAACTAGTATTTAATGCTTACATTTTTGCATACTAAATATATATTTATTAGCATAACATGAACATCCTCTAGTACATTCTAGTATATAAATGCTATACGATGTATAAATATATAAAAAATTGTTCCTAATACTTGTTGCAAGTTATAGTGTTATAGTGTTATAGTGTTATAGTGTTATAGTATTAATAGAGTTATATAGATTCTTATGTGATAATTGTATTTTTGAGAAATAAAAATGCTAATGAATTATTTTAAAAATTTGCATATTCATTTTTTAATTTTAAATAATTAATTAATTATGATGATTTATAAATAGAATTATGTTTAACTAATTTTTTACGCAAAAATCTATTTCCATATGAAAACGAATGCTGAATTGCGCTTTACATTGCGTTATGCATTAAAATACATAAGAGATGTATGCATATCGTATGTATACGTTAAGAGTTCATATTTGTACATTGCGCTATTATATTGTAACAGCGCATCAAATTGCGCAATGTACAAATATGAACTCTTAACGTATACATATGATACATGTAACATAAATGCGTATAATGTTAGTAATAACGACGTATACTAAACTACTATTTTATTTAAGAAAAGTGCACATCCTTAATTTATATAAGTCTATGGCCGATTACCCCACAAACAGTATATTAAAATATACTTCAATTATGTTAACTAAAACTTTACTATTAATACGTTAATACATTATTAATTGATTTTTTATTCTAAATATAAATCTCAATATATTTTAATGATAATAAAATAATTTTATTAAAAAAATTGAATTTTTTTCAATTAATTATTTGTCACGATTTTAAATTTTAAAATATATAAATTAATAATTTAATGTCAGAATTTAATTCTGATATTTTTA
>JAQIXB010001307.1:0-11225 GCA_034697405.1 Mesoplophora pulchra
AATTAATTTTACATTTAAAATAAATTTTAAAATAATAATAATAAAATTAATAATTTAAATCATTTAAATCATAGAAAATCATGAAATTATAAATTATAAAATTAAATAAAATTAAAAATAATAATAATATGATAATTGAAATGTAATTTTTTTTAAAATTAAAAATATTTTAAAATTTTTAAATTAAAAATTCACACTAAAAATTAATAATAATAATAAATTAATAATATTCTAATATATTATAATTCAATAAATTTTTATTTTTAAAATTAATGAGTTAATGACGTCATCAGAGAGGTCAATTAAATGCCAATGACGTCATTAGACCATTGTCATCATCAAAGGTCATCGGAGGTCAGAGGTCAATATCCGTGGGGATATCCGTCGCGTCCGTTATAAGCATACGGATTAAATGGATAATGCTGAGCATAGGTCATCATCATCGGATTAACATTTGATCCGAATCCTCTGTACATATGATCATATGCTGATGCTGATGCTGCTGAAGATGCAGATCCTGATGCTGATGACATCGATGGTGACATCGATGATGCTGATACTGAAGATGCAGATGCTGATGATGATTGTGGTAAATAATTTTGAGGATTATATAATGAAGAAAATGATGGTAATAATGGTGATGCTGAATTTTGACCATAAATTTGACCATAGTTAGGATTATGGACATAATGAGTGTGTCCATGATAATCGTAAATGACATTACCGGCGCCTCCGGTGCCACTGATACCACCACCACCGGTGCCATAATAATCACCGCCGAAATTCTTCGATACGATAATCGATAATAATTCGGTCTTTGATTTTTCGAAATTAAAATCATTGCGTAATAACAGTGCATATACGGCCGAAGATGATACCATCTCAATATTGATATTATTCATACGCATGTAATTGAAGAATGACATTACCATCGCTGAAACATTCAATGGATAATGCGATGATGCAGATGCTGATGCTGCTGATGATGCTAAAGATGATGCCGATTGTTGTACATTCATATGCTGATTCATATTCATCGATGTCCCCGATGATCCTGATCCTGATATTGAAACTGATCCCGGACCCGATCCTGATCCTGATACTCTTTTAAATGCGGATGATGATGCTGATGCTGCTGAAGATGCGGATACTATTGTTGGAGATTCTGATGCCGAAGAATGTCTCAATTCTGATGATGATGATGGTGGTATTGTTGTTAATGGTGTTGAATTTCTATTCATGGATAATCCTGATCCTGATCTTAATGCTGATGATGATGATGACGTCATCATCATCGGATGATTCTGTTGCATTTGATTCATGGATAATGACGATGCTAAAGATGCTGCTGATGATTGCGATGATAATGCCGATGCATATCCTGATCCTGATGCTGAAGATGCGGTCACTGAACCTGATGCTAATACCGATGGTGTCGTATATGATTCCGTTAATGCTGAAGACAATGATCGCGATGATACTGATGCTAATGCCGATGCTGATGATGGTGACGTCACAAATGATAATGTACCCGATGATGATGGTATCGGAATTTCACCATAATTCAATGGATACGCATTTAATGGTACATTATAAGACCATGGATATGGTAAAGACATTGAAACCGCTGACGATGGTATCGTAGAATATGGTGACGTCATCGATGCCGATGCCGAAGACGATGATGTCGATAATCGATGATTCAACGATAATGGTAATGGTAAATCCATCATCGGATTAATATCGTTAATTATCGATGTCCCATTATTCGATTCGATAATACTATTGTCATTTATCGATGTTAATGATAATCGTTTCTTATCTTTGATTTTAATCGCTTTTTTAACATTACGATTACCATCATCATCATCAGCAGCATCTTCAGCTAAACGTGAATGTCCATCGCCATCACCATGACCATGACCACGATCATGACCATGACCATGACCACGATCGGCATCAGTATCATATTCGCATTTTATATGCCGATCGGAAACAGTATTATCATACTCTTCTTTCATATCATCATTATTATCCTGAACTTTACCATCATCATAATCATCATTAATTATCCGATCTTTGGTGCCATCATTGTGATCATTGTCCTGTTCTTTAATCGATTCTTTTCCGATCGTATCTTTTCTATAATCACGTTCATCGATGGTATTATCACTTTTATCATTACGATAATCATTAAATGAGCATTTCGTACATTGACAAAGAGCGTATGGACATTCATTACCATCATTGTTTAAATGATAATGACCATGATATTGACATTTAAGACAAAAGTCATACGAATGACCCATCATTTGTTGATAATGACCATGATATTGCTGCTGAAGAATCTGACCATTGTCACGATTACCATTACCATTACCACCATTACCACCATTACCATCATTACCATCTTTAGGTAAAATCAATGGATATTTAGACATTGATGATGCAGATGCTGATGGTGATGGTGAATGGACATTCTGATATTGAAATGGATAATCGTAATATGATCTTTGACCATTGACCATTTCATTATTAATCGTGTTTAACATTGAATATGGATGATGACGCTGATAATGGACATCACGTCTTTGACCATGACCATGACCATGACCATGACCATGACTATTGTCTGCACCATGATCATCAGCACTTTGATCCTGATCCTGACCATTGTTAAATTGAAGCTGAAGACCCCGATGCTGATGATGATGGTGGATTTTCAGTTTCTTTTTCATCTTTGCCATGGATGAGAGTTTATTACGATAATCCTCAGTGAATCGGCATTTTTCGCAATGACAATCCCGATGCGGACAAAACTCTTTATGATCCTTTAAAAGGGCCATTTTATTGTGATTTTTGCATTTCGCGCATTTCAATATGCGTCTTTTATCCGATGATGATGATGACGATGATGGTCTTAGAATGACATTACCATCGGCATCGGTAATTTGACCATCGGCATCACCATCAGCATCAGGATCAGCATCTTCTTCTAAATCATCATCATCGTAATATCCATTTACATCGTCATTAACATCATCATTATTAACGTCATTATTAACATTATTATTATTATTATTATTAACGATGCTTAAGATACGTTTATAATCGTCATTTTTACCATCATCATCGTCTTCTTCATTATTACCATCATCATCATTGTTATTATCTTCGTTATTATGATCGTCGTCATTATCATTCGATTCTTTAGTATCATTTTTCATGATATTTCCATTATCATCATCATTATCGTTTATTAATAATGTACGATCTTTGTTATGATTACCTAAAGATAAAAGGATCATCATCATTATCTTAATCTTAATCTTTACCATGACCATGATCATCATTATCTTAATCTTTACCATGATCATGATCATGATCATTATTATCATGATCTTTAAGATCGTGATCATTACCATGACCATGACCATCATCATGAGCATTATGATCGTATATTTCTTTACGCTTTAATTTCAATGATGCCGAAGATGATGATAACAAAATTCGGGGTCTCAATGATCGTTTAAATATCGATGCCGAAGATAATGCTGATGATAATGGTAATACTTTACCATTACCATCATGAGCGTCATCTTCAGCACGATTACGATCATTATTACGATCGTGAATCATTTCTTTGGCATTTTTTCTTTTGTTTATCATCATCAGAATCTCGGACATCGATGATGTCTTTGACATTCGATTATTATTCATTTTTTTTTTAATTTTTAATTTATTATTTTTAAAAAAATATTAAATTTTTAAATATTATTTTTAAATATTAATATTTATGTCTTAAAATTTTTAAAAATATTAAATGAAAAATTATTTTTTCATTAAAATTCTTTTTCTTTAAAAATGAATTATTCTCTTTTTATATTTAAATATTTTTAAAAAATAATATTTTAAAATATATTTTAATATTTTTATTTTTTCATTATAAAAATGTGCGCGTGAATTTTCGTCTGTTTTTTCACACATTCATTATTATGTATTTATTTTGCATCATTATTTACCCTTTAATCACACATAAATTACATTCATTAATACATAATTACATACATAACAAACAATTAATTACATTACAATTTTTGCATTTTTTAAAATTATATACATATATACCCATTGACCTCACATATCAATATAATACCGTACATATTTACACCGAAAAAACGTACTTATATCATGAGTTATAAATTAATAATTAATAAAAAATATCTCTATATATTTCACATTTAAAATTCACATTTTGAACTCGTGATATAAGTACCAATAAAAAACGTGAGGTCAATGGGTACGTAATAATGTCAATTCATACCCTTTAAATATCCCGCTCTTTACACACACGCTCTTATAGCGTGAGATAAACATGTTTCACGGAAGTAAAAGGGTAAAATAAAAGGGGGTGTTTATATCTCCCGATATAATACCCCTCTCATTATACAATAATCATGTAAATAATGAAATTATTAGTGTTTTATGAAAATACAGTCTGTGCTTTTAATTAAGAGAACAGTGTATTCCTATAGACACACATTATATAACACTATGCTCTTAATAAATTGCGTATCATAATGTAATACATGTAAAAATGTAAATAAATGGATAATACATGATGCTATAAGACCCTAATGTATAAATGTATATCAATGCAATACTCATGATATAAGTGCTCAGCTAAAAAGTGACATAAATGGTCATTTCTCATTATTAATGGTCATTTAAATGGTCATTTAATAATCGTATACGTGTTTAAATGATACCATTTTACCTCACTTTTTAGGCACATTTTCATACAATGGTATGCACACACTTATTAATTGAATAAAATTAAATACACATATATTATTAATGAAAAGGGATCTTATAGCATGAGTTATAAGATGCCCTTAGTGCTTACTTTACGTGTTTTACGTGATGGTGGTAAAAAGTGAGGTAAATGGCAATGAGTCAATAGCCAACATTTTCTTTTATTGTAATGTGTTTACATTGTAATGCATTGTAATGAATACGGTTTATTAATACATTAATACCGTCATTTACTAATATTTACTAATATTTTAATACGATTATTATGTATTGTGATGTAAGAGACGGACATTTTCTATACTATGTCCGTATGGCTATTCATGTGTGTACGGATAGAGATGTGAACGTATACGAATGTATATGATTTTATTTTAATTTAATTGTATTGAAATTTAATTTTTTAATTAATTTTAATATGAATTTAATTTATTAAATGTGTGATGCGTTAATTTTGAAATAATTAAATGATTAATTTTTAAAATTTAAATGTTAAATTTATTTTTATAAATATATAGTGATGTGTGTGCGGAGATCTCTATTTATGTGCGTGTATATGTAAACATATGATTGAATGGAAAATACCGCCTTTTCATAAATGAAACTTAAAATGAAATACAAAAATAATATTAAAATATTAAAATATTTTTATTTTTAAATAAAATTCAATTAAAAAATACATTTAATTTTAAAATTATTAATTATTATATATCAATACGCATATCGTTTATATTTTTTTAATGAAAAAATATCAGAATATTATTATAGTCTTAGATTTTTTGAGCGCATAAACATTACAAAAAAATATTAAATTTTTATTTTTATATTTTTAAATTAATTAATTATTTAATTTAAAAAATATTTAATTTAAATTTTTGAAAATGCCTCTATGGTGTGATAAATACCGACCGAATACGTTAACGAAAATGGATTATCATCGTGAACAATCATCGTATATTAAGCGTTTGATAATGTCCGGGAATTTCCCTCATTTATTCCTCTATGGTCCGTCCGGTGCCGGGAAAAAGACACGTGCGTACGCCATTTTAAGGGAATTGTACGGTTCGGGTGTGGAAAAACTGAAATTAAATCACGAATTCTTTGAGACACCATCGGGAAGAAAAATGGAACATACCATCATCAGCTCGAATTATCATTTAGAAGTAAATCCATCCGATGCCGGAATCTATGATCGCATCATCATTCAGGAATTAATCAAAGAAACAGCTTCACACGGATCATTAACAGGTTTTACTGTATCATAATATCAGACGTTTCACTGTATAAATGACTAAAATACATCATAAACAAATATCTGTATAATTCATTTGATTATAATGATTATACAGTGAAACCTTTGATTATATTAACTTAATTTTAATTACACCTATGGGAGGATCATTAACAGGTGTGTGTGTACAGAGGTTTTACTGTATAAATGATTAAATTATAATAAACGTATAAATAAACAGGTTTTACTGTACGCATAATTTGAATTTAATGATAATACAGTGAAAGCATTGAATTAATTGAATTTTAATTATAATTACAGCTATGGGAGGATCATCGGATGGTTCTTCATCATCAGCAATGCCATCATCATTAACATCGTTTTTCAATATAAAAGATCCCGGAACGTCATCATCATCATCATCGGGAAGAGGATCAGCTAAAGATGGATCTTCGAATCGGCCATTATCGGCTAAGCATTGTTTCAAAGTCGTGGTGATTACAGAGGCGGATAAATTGACACGTGACGCACAACACGCGTTAAGACGTACGATGGAAAAGTATGTAAACACGTGTCGTTTGATATTAATCGGAGAATCGTCCTCAAGAATTTTACCTCCGATTAAATCGCGATGTCTTTTGCTGAGAATAGCGTCACCATCTTTAGATGAAATAAGTACGATATTGACAATGATCGCAAAAAAAGAGAATGTCATTATATCTTCAGATATGAGAGAGAAAATCGCTAAAAACTGTAATCGTAATCTTCGTCGTGCCATACTCATGATGGAATCATCTATGGTCCGTGATAATTGTAAATCATACGCCATTCCTCAATGGTTAGAACGTATAAAGGTAAACGCTCTTATATCTTTAGTCTTTTTACAGTGCCCCATTATTATGATAGAAATATTTTGTAATTGAATTGAATTGCGCTCATATCGTTTTTATTATTCATAGTATTTGTATAATTCAATTACAAAAAAGCTCCATTATGATTGTGGAGCACTGTAATACAGACTCTTATAGCGTGAGGTTTAATATTCCTCTTTTTTTATCATTTTCAATATGATTTTTCAAAATAATTCACCTCAAGTTATAAGTTCGCATTTAAAAATCTTATGTTTAAATCATGATGATTATTAAGGTTTAATCATGACCTTATATCGTGATTAAATAAGTTTTACTCATGATATAAGGTCAATTTATACATTAATAGAATATGTGTATTAAAATCGTGTGTACAATAAGTGTGGTAAAATGTATGGACACATCTTAAGCACGATAATCTTATTTATGAATAAATATACATGAATATATACGATAAAATAACTCACGATATAATTGCGATTTTTTTTCAGATGATAGCGTCGAAAATCGTTGAAAATCAATCGGTAAATCGTTTGAAAGAAATGCGATCATTGATATTCGAACTGCAGATTCATCTGATACCATCCGAAGTGATTATGAGAGAATTAACTAAAGAACTATTAAATCATTG
Source organism: Mesoplophora pulchra (assembly GCA_034697405.1). NCBI lineage: Eukaryota > Metazoa > Arthropoda > Arachnida > Sarcoptiformes > Mesoplophoridae > Mesoplophora > Mesoplophora pulchra. The sequence goes on from JAQIXB010001307.1 coordinate 7,544, forward strand.
TTTAACTCACGATATGAGAGCTAAGCTCATATCATTGGCTGCCGATTGTGAGTATAGCATGAGATTAGGATCTAAACATATTTATCATTTCGAATCATTTATCGCAAAATTCATGACTCTATACAAATGTACGGTCGAAAATGTCAATTTCGATGAAGAAATGGATCATTCCATCTGAAGATGGTCATGGTCATCATCATCATGGTCATGGTCATCTTAAGAATGATCATGATCATCTAAAGATCATTATAATCCTTTATTATTCAATGATTTACCTCTAATATCACATCATTTTATAATCCAAAGATCATGATCATGATCTTTGGATTATTCTGAAGATGACCATCATCATGGTCATGATGGTCATTCGTATTGAAATACCCTTTTAACTCATTTATTACACGTATTTTTTTAATATGAACGGTAAAAGGGTATTTTAGAGATTTTATGATTAATTATTAATGTATTTTCAAATTATTTAAATGAATAAAAAAATGATTTAAAAATTTAAAAATATTTTATTTAATCACAGATAAAATTTATTTTTAAAAAAAATTGAACATTTAAATATAAAATAAGAAAACGGTATTGCAACAATGGTCAAATATAATATATATAAAAATATATAATAAAAAATGGTAAATATTTAGCATATTCCCACACACGTGTTTATAAATGCATATTATATAATCACGTGTTATAATATGAATGGGAAATGCTATACATATACCGAAAATCACAATTTTACATGAATATAATTAAATAAATAAATGGTTAATGTTTAGGAATTACCACACACGTGATTATTGAACACATCAATGATATGAAAAAATGTGTAAAAAAAGTGAAAAAATGGATTATCCATTTTTAAACGATTAAATGCGATCTTTGATACATCGGATGATACAATGGTTAAATATTCTTCAGGATCGTGATGTCTTAAGATATCTTAAGATGATATACGTTTTTAATGTGTTTTTTATCCGATAATTATTGAACACATCAATGATATGAAAAAAGTGTATAAAAAAAAGCGAAAAAATGGATTATCCATTTTTTAAACGATTAAATGAGATCATAGATATATAATTACATTCTTCAGGATCGTGATGTCTTAAGATGTCTAAAGATTGACACGTTTTTAGCGTGTTTTTTTATCCGATAATTGATTCCATAGACGATTGAAATAATTACTGTAATCGTTTGCAATATTGGGATGGGATGTGACAATCACATTCTCATAATTATAAGTGATGGCAGAACGTGTCCAATTCAATGATCCTGTCATTAGTAATCGATTATCGATTAATACGAATTTATTATGCATATACCCGTGGTTCATGTGAGGGGTGTATTTAACTCTTATACCCTCATGTAAAAGGCGTGGTATTTGCGTACCGCGTGTTTCATGTTCACGCGCGTCAATTATAATTCGTATTATGACGCCATTCTTTTTGTGGGCATTGATCATAATATCGGCGAAAAATGACAATGAAAATATCCACACGCATATGTCTATGGTCTCTTTTGCCGATGATAATAATAAACACATCTCTTTTATCGATGACACTTTAGCTTTAAATGCATCACCATTACCATCAGGAGCTTCATCATTATCCATTTCATTATCTTTTAATGTACGTGATGATGATGATGATGATGACGATGACGATGATCGGCTTATGGCTGAAGATATCGATGATGATGCTGATGATCGGGTTAATGATCGTGATCGTGATTTAACTATAGCTGAATATCCTGATGATGAAGATCCTGATCCTGATTCTGATGATGATGATGATGATAATGTTAATGCTAAAGATGATGGTCTTATGGCTGATGACGTCATTTTACCTAAAGATAAATGCGATTATAATGCTATACGATTAAATAACAATGAATACCTGAAGATAATGGTGTTTTTCTCGATCGTGATGCTGATGGTATCTTTGATGCTGAAGATCCTGATCCTGATCCTAATGCTGATGCTGATCCTGATGATGATGGTGCATTCCTCGACGGTGATGATAATCTTCTTTTATGATGAAATGGACATTTATCACCATAATCGCATTGTTCTTCAGTCGCTTTAAATGAAATCATATCATTGAGGAAATTCTTACGATAAACAAAAGGACATGACATATGATAATCGGGAAAAAACAGTGCACCATTAGCTTCACCCTCATTCTTCCATTGTAAAGATAATGGTAAATTATTCGTATCTTTTAATTTTCCATTTCTTTTAACATTTTTAGCATTTTTCTTCGCATTTTCACCATTATCATCATGTTTATTTCGCATATATTCACGAATGTAATATATTATTTCCGATAATAAAAGCGAAGACATAATATGCGCTAAAATTACGTAATAATTAACCATTTTTAAATAAATTTAAATAAATTTAAAATTTAAAATTTAATTAATTTTTTAATTATAAAATTATGATGATGTATGTCTTTTGAATTGAAAACACATGTATATTATAATGCAGAAAATTATTGCATTAATTATTAGCATATATATCAATTCAATACATATACATTTTAATATAATAATAACAATGAAATGATTCCAATATTAATACAAATATTGTCATAAAATTCATTATAATAATTGCATTATGACATACTATATATTATAATGCTTAAAAATATTGCATTAATATTTAGCATAAATAACAATTCAATACATATACATTTTAATATAATAATAACAATAAAATGATTCCAATAATAATGCAAATAACGGCATAAATCACATTATAATAATAGCGCGTTATGACATTTGTAAATACTGTCCCATGATTGGTCCATACATTTAAAACATTTAAATAAACGCCTGTGATTGGATAATATGATATGTGCGTATACATAACCGCCAAAATGTTTATGTTATCATCATCAGTGTTAAAATAAATGTGTGAATTTAATATTTTAAAATAAATTATTTTATATTTTAATTAAAAATAACGAATAAATATTTACTCATTATTTTTAACCGAAAAAATGGGTTCAATTAAATGGGTGATGCCACAATTGGACGTTATTCCATTGAATAATAAAAATACGAATAAACGTCGAAACGCGTTACGGGATTTGGCATTAAATAATAATACAAAAGGACGTGTCAATGAAAATGGACGTGTCAATGAAAACGGATGTGTCAATGAAAAGGTCGTGAATAGCCGATGGTCAAATATATTTTTAAACATCAGAGACAATGCATTGAAAAAGAATAATGATAATGTTTTAGAAAAATTTAATATTAATTTTTCATTTGATTCTGATGAATCTGAATCAGCATCTGATTCTTCAGGTGAATCATCATCTGATTCATGTCATTCTTCGGCTGTCAATGGTCAGCATAATGATGGTCATGGTGATGATGATGGTGATGGTGTTCGTTATGGTGATTCAATTGAAGATAATCGATTGATTAATGATCAAAACACAGACCGATTACCGATTATTGAAGAGATTATCAGCGAAGATGATGATCATGATTATCATGATGGTAAAGGTGATGATCATGATTATCATGATGATGGTAAAGGTGATGCTGAAGAAAGTGCTGAAGAATCTGAAGACATCGATGATGAACATGATGATCATGAAATTAATAATTCCGAAGATGATGATCATGAAATTGATCATTCTGAAGATGATGCTGAAGAATC